>OZ038429.1:487200-758464 GCA_964036235.1 Heterorhabditis bacteriophora | reverse complement strand
CGGTGCGCAATTTGGCGCCGGCTGAGAGCGAATTGTCGTTGTGAACAGGTGTTGCGGATGGCTATTGTGGCGCTAGTTGGCAGCATAAATATCCGTCTCTACATCGGTGTCGGCTACAAATTGGTGGAGATTTTGTTTGGCGTAGGTGATGATATTTGAGTGGCAGCCCGCGTGGCCTAATGGATAAGGCGTCTGACTTCTAATCAGAAGATTGTCGGTTCGACCCCGGCCGTGGGCTAGTGTTTTTAGCTATCTCACTAGCCGCAATACATTCGGTGCGCAATTTGGCGCCGGCTGAGAGCGAATTGTCGTTGTGAACAGGTGTTGCGGATGGCTATGTGGCGCTAGTTGGCAGCATAAATATCCGTCTCTACATCGGTGTCGGCTACAAATTGGTGGAGATTTTGTTTGGCTAGGTGATGATATTTGAGGTGGCAGCCCGCGTGGCCTAATGGATAAGGCGTCTGACTTCTAATCAGAAGATTGTCGGTTCGACCCCGGCCGTGGGCTAGTGTTTTGTTAGCTATCTCACTAGCCGCAATACATTCGGTGCGCAATTTGGCGCCGGCTGAGAGCGAATTGTCGTTGTGAACAGGTGTTGCGGATGGCTATGTGGCGCTAGTTGGCAGCATAAATATCCGTCTCTACATCGGTGTCGGCTACAAATTGGTGGAGATTTTGTTTGGCTAGGTGATGATATTTGAGTGGCAGCCCGCGTGGCCTAATGGATAAGGGCGTCTGACTTCTAATCAGAAGATTGTCGGTTCGACCCCGGCCGTGGGCTAGTGTTTTGTTAGCTATCTCACTAGCCGCAATACATTCGGTGCGCAATTTGGCGCCGGCTGAGAGCGAATTGTCGTTGTGAACAGGTGTTGCGGATGGCTATGTGGCGCTAGTTGGCAGCATAAATATCCGTCTCTACATCGGTGTCGGCTACAAATTGGTGGAGATTTTGTTTGGCTAGGTGATGATATTTGAGTGGCAGCCCGCGTGGCCTAATGGATAAGGCGTCTGACTTCTAATCAGAAGATTGTCGGTTCGACCCCGGCCGTGGGCTAGTGTTTTGTTAGCTATCTCACTAGCCGCAATACATTCGGTGCGCAATTTGGCGCCGGCTGAGAGCGAATTGTCGTTGTGAACAGGTGTTGCGGATGGCTATGTGGCGCTAGTTGGCAGCATAAATATCCGTCTCTACATCGGTGTCGGCTACAAATTGGTGGAGATTTTGTTTGGCTAGGTGATGATATTTGAGTGGCAGCCCGCGTGGCCTAATGGATAAGGCGTCTGACTTCTAATCAGAAGATTGTCGGTTCGACCCCGGCCGTGGGCTAGTGTTTTGTTAGCTATCTCACTAGCCGCAATACATTCGGTGCGCAATTTGGCGCCGGCTGAGAGCGAATTGTCGTTGTGAACAGGTGTTGCGGATGGCTATGTGGCGCTAGTTGGCAGCATAAATATCCGTCTCTACATCGGTGTCGGCTACAAATTGGTGGAGATTTTGTTTGGCTAGGTGATGATATTTGAGTGGCAGCCCGCGTGGCCTAATGGATAAGGCGTCTGACTTCTAATCAGAAGATTGTCGGTTCGACCCCGGCCGTGGGCTAGTGTTTTGTTAGCTATCTCACTAGCCGCAATACATTCGGTGCGCAATTTGGCGCCGGCTGAGAGCGAATTGTCGTTGTGAACAGGTGTTGCGGATGGCTATGTGGCGCTAGTTGGCAGCATAAATATCCGTCTCTACATCGGTGTCGGCTACAAATTGGTGGAGATTTTGTTTGGCTAGGTGATGATATTTGAGTGGCAGCCCGCGTGGCCTAATGGATAAGGCGTCTGACTTCTAATCAGAAGATTGTCGGTTCGACCCCGGCCGTGGGCTAGTGTTTTGTTAGCTATCTCACTAGCCGCAATACATTCGGTGCGCAATTTGGCGCCGGCTGAGAGCGAATTGTCGTTGTGAACAGGTGTTGCGGATGGCTATGTGGCGCTAGTTGGCAGCATAAATATCCGTCTCTACATCGGTGTCGGCTACAAATTGGTGGAGATTTTGTTTGGCTAGGTGATGATATTTGAGTGGCAGCCCGCGTGGCCTAATGGATAAGGCGTCTGACTTCTAATCAGAAGATTGTCGGTTCGACCCCGGCCGTGGGCTAGTGTTTTGTTAGCTATCTCACTAGCCGCAATACATTCGGTGCGCAATTTGGCGCCGGCTGAGAGCGAATTGTCGTTGTGAACAGGTGTTGCGGATGGCTATGTGGCGCTAGTTGGCAGCATAAATATCCGTCTCTACATCGGTGTCGGCTACAAATTGGTGGAGATTTTGTTTGGCTAGGTGATGATATTTGAGTGGCAGCCCGCGTGGCCTAATGGATAAGGCGTCTGACTTCTAATCAGAAGATTGTCGGTTCGACCCCGGCCGTGGGCTAGTGTTTTGTTAGCTATCTCACTAGCCGCAATACATTCGGTGCGCAATTTGGCGCCGGCTGAGAGCGAATTGTCGTTGTGAACAGGTGTTGCGGATGGGCTATGTGGCGCTAGTTGGCAGCATAAATATCCGTCTCTACATCGGTGTCGGCTACAAATTGGTGGAGATTTTGTTTGGCTAGGTGATGATATTGAGTGGCAGCCCGCGTGGCCTAATGGATAAGGCGTCTGACTTCTAATCAGAAGATTGTCGGTTCGACCCCGGCCGTGGGCTAGTGTTTTGTTAGCTATCTCACTAGCCGCAATACATTCGGTGCGCAATTTGCGCCGGCTGAGAGCGAATTGTCGTTGTGAACAGGTGTTGCGGATGGCTATGTGGCGCTAGTTGGCAGCATAAATATCCGTCTCTACATCGGTGTCGGCTACAAATTGGTGGAGATTTTGTTTGGCTAGGTGATGATATTTGAGTGGCAGCCCGCGTGGCCTAATGGATAAGGCGTCTGACTTCTAATCAGAAGATTGTCGGTTCGGACCCCGGCCGTGGGCTAGTGTTTTGTTAGCTATCTCACTAGCCGCAATACATTCGGTGCGCAATTTGGCGCCGGCTGAGAGCGAATTGTCGTTGTGAACAGGTGTTGCGGATGGCTATGTGGCGCTAGTTGGCAGCATAAATATCCGTCTCTACATCGGTGTCGGCTACAAATTGGTGGAGATTTTGTTTGGCTAGGTGATGATATTTGAGTGGCAGCCCGCGTGGCCTAATGGATAAGGCGTCTGACTTCTAATCAGAAGATTGTCGGTTCGACCCCGGCCGTGGGCTAGTGTTTTGTTAGCTATCTCACTAGCCGCAATACATTCGGTGCGCAATTTGGCGCCGGCTGAGAGCGAATTGTCGTTGTGAACAGGTGTTGCGGATGGCTATGTGGCGCTAGTTGGCAGCATAAATATCCGTCTCTACATCGGTGTCGGCTACAAATTGGTGGAGATTTTGTTTGGCTAGGTGATGATATTTGAGTGGCAGCCCGCGTGGCCTAATGGATAAGGCGTCTGACTTCTAATCAGAAGATTGTCGGTTCGACCCCGGCCGTGGGCTAGTGTTTTGTTAGCTATCTCACTAGCCGCAATACATTCGGTGCGCAATTTTGGCGCCGGCTGAGAGCGAATTGTCGTTGTGAACAGGTGTTTGCGGATGGCTATGTGGCGCTAGTTGGCAGCATAAATATCCCGTCTCTACATCGGTGTCGGCTACAAATTGGTGGAGATTTTGTTTGGCTAGGTGATGATATTTGAGTGGCAGCCCGCGTGGCCTAATGGATAAGGCGTCTGACTTCTAATCAGAAGATTGTCGGTTCGACCCCGGCCGTGGGCTAGTGTTTTGTTAGCTATCTCACTAGCCGCAATACATTCGGTGCGCAATTTGGCGCCGGCTGAGAGCGAATTGTCGTTGTGAACAGGTGTTGCGGATGGCTATGTGGCGCTAGTTGGCAGCATAAATATCCGTCTCTACATCGGTGTCGGCTACAAATTGGTGGAGATTTGTTTGGCTAGGTGATGATATTTGAGTGGCAGCCCGCGTGGCCTAATGGATAAGGCGTCTGACTTCTAATCAGAAGATTGTCGGGTTCGACCCCGGCCGTGGGGCTAGTGTTTTGTTAGCTATCTCACTAGCCGCAATACATTCGGTGCGCAATTTGGCGCCGGCTGAGAGCGAATTGTCGTTGTGAACAGGTGTTGCGGATGGCTATGTGGCGCTAGTTGGCAGCATAAATATCCGTCTCTACATCGGTGTCGGCTACAAATTGGTGGAGATTTTGTTTGGCTAGGTGATGATATTTGAGTGGCAGCCCGCGTGGCCTAATGGATAAGGCGTCTGACTTCTAATCAGAAGATTGTCGGTTCGACCCCGGCCGTGGGCTAGTGTTTTGTTAGCTATCTCACTAGCCGCAATACATTCGGTGCGCAATTTGGCGCCGGCTGAGAGCGAATTGTCGTTGTGAACAGGTGTTGCGGATGGCTATGTGGCGCTAGTTGGCAGCATAAATATCCGTCTCTACATCGGTGTCGGCTACAAATTGGTGGAGATTTTGTTTGGCTAGGTGATGATATTTGAGTGGCAGCCCGCGTGGCCTAATGGATAAGGCGTCTGACTTCTAATCAGAAGATTGTCGGTTCGACCCCGGCCGTGGGCTAGTGTTTTGTTAGCTATCTCACTAGCCGCAATACATTCGGTGCGCAATTTGGCGCCGGCTGAGAGCGAATTGTCGTTGTGAACAGGTGTTGCGGATGGCTATGTGGCGCTAGTTGGCAGCATAAATATCCGTCTCTACATCGGTGTCGGCTACAAATTGGTGGAGATTTTGTTTGGCTAGGTGATGATATTTGAGTGGCAGCCCGCGTGGCCTAATGGATAAGGCGTCTGACTTCTAATCAGAAGATTGTCGGTTCGACCCCGGCCGTGGGCTAGTGTTTTGTTAGCTATCTCACTAGCCGCAATACATTCGGTGCGCAATTTGGCGCCGGCTGAGAGCGAATTGTCGTTGTGAACAGGTGTTGCGGATGGCTATGTGGCGCTAGTTGGCAGCATAAATATCCGTCTCTACATCGGTGTCGGCTACAAATTGGTGGAGATTTTGTTTGGCTAGGTGATGATATTTGAGTGGCAGCCCGCGTGGCCTAATGGATAAGGCGTCTGACTTCTAATCAGAAGATTGTCGGTTCGACCCCGGCCGTGGGCTAGTGTTTTGTTAGCTATCTCACTAGCCGCAATACATTCGGTGCGCAATTTGGCGCCGGCTGAGAGCGAATTGTCGTTGTGAACAGGTGTTGCGGATGGCTATGTGGCGCTAGTTGGCAGCATAAATATCCGTCTCTACATCGGTGTCGGCTACAAATTGGTGGAGATTTTGTTTGGCTAGGTGATGATATTTGAGTGGCAGCCCGCGTGGCCTAATGGATAAGGCGTCTGACTTCTAATCAGAAGATTGTCGGTTCGACCCCGGCCGTGGGCTAGTGTTTTGTTAGCTATCTCACTAGCCGCAATACATTCGGTGCGCAATTTGGCGCCGGCTGAGAGCGAATTGTCGTTGTGAACAGGTGTTGCGGATGGCTATGTGGCGCTAGTTGGCAGCATAAATATCCGTCTCTACATCGGTGTCGGCTACAAATTGGTGGAGATTTTGTTTGGCTAGGTGATGATATTTGAGTGGCAGCCCGCGTGGCCTAATGGATAAGGCGTCTGACTTCTAATCAGAAGATTGTCGGTTCGACCCCGGCCGTGGGCTAGTGTTTTGTTAGCTATCTCACTAGCCGCAATACATTCGGTGCGCAATTTGGCGCCGGCTGAGAGCGAATTGTCGTTGTGAACAGGTGTTGCGGATGGCTATGTGGCGCTAGTTGGCAGCATAAATATCCGTCTCTACATCGGTGTCGGCTACAAATTGGTGGAGATTTTGTTTGGCTAGGTGATGATATTTGAGTGGCAGCCCGCGTGGCCTAATGGATAAGGCGTCTGACTTCTAATCAGAAGATTGTCGGTTCGACCCCGGCCGTGGGCTAGTGTTTTGTTAGCTATCTCACTAGCCGCAATACATTCGGTGCGCAATTTGGCGCCGGCTGAGAGCGAATTGTCGTTGTGAACAGGTGTTGCGGATGGCTATGTGGCGCTAGTTGGCAGCATAAATATCCGTCTCTACATCGGTGTCGGCTACAAATTGGTGGAGATTTTGTTTGGCTAGGTGATGATATTTGAGTGGCAGCCCGCGTGGCCTAATGGATAAGGCGTCTGACTTCTAATCAGAAGATTGTCGGTTCGACCCCGGCCGTGGGCTAGTGTTTTGTTAGCTATCTCACTAGCCGCAATACATTCGGTGCGCAATTTGGCGCCGGCTGAGAGCGAATTGTCGTTGTGAACAGGTGTTGCGGATGGCTATGTGGCGCTAGTTGGCAGCATAAATATCCGTCTCTACATCGGTGTCGGCTACAAATTGGTGGAGATTTTGTTTGGCTAGGTGATGATATTTGAGTGGCAGCCCGCGTGGCCTAATGGATAAGGCGTCTGACTTCTAATCAGAAGATTGTCGGTTCGACCCCGGCCGTGGGCTAGTGTTTTGTTAGCTATCTCACTAGCCGCAATACATTCGGTGCGCAATTTGGCGCCGGCTGAGAGCGAATTGTCGTTGTGAACAGGTGTTGCGGATGGCTATGTGGCGCTAGTTGGCAGCATAAATATCCGTCTCTACATCGGTGTCGGCTACAAATTGGTGGAGATTTTGTTTGGCTAGGTGATGATATTTGAGTGGCAGCCCGCGTGGCCTAATGGATAAGGCGTCTGACTTCTAATCAGAAGATTGTCGGTTCGACCCCGGCCGTGGGCTAGTGTTTTGTTAGCTATCTCACTAGCCGCAATACATTCGGTGCGCAATTTGGCGCCGGCTGAGAGCGAATTGTCGTTGTGAACAGGTGTTGCGGATGGCTATGTGGCGCTAGTTGGCAGCATAAATATCCGTCTCTACATCGGTGTCGGCTACAAATTGGTGGAGATTTTGTTTGGCTAGGTGATGATATTTGAGTGGCAGCCCGCGTGGCCTAATGGATAAGGCGTCTGACTTCTAATCAGAAGATTGTCGGTTCGACCCCGGCCGTGGGCTAGTGTTTTGTTAGCTATCTCACTAGCCGCAATACATTCGGTGCGCAATTTGGCGCCGGCTGAGAGCGAATTGTCGTTGTGAACAGGTGTTGCGGATGGCTATGTGGCGCTAGTTGGCAGCATAAATATCCGTCTCTACATCGGTGTCGGCTACAAATTGGTGGAGATTTTGTTTGGCTAGGTGATGATATTTGAGTGGCAGCCCGCGTGGCCTAATGGATAAGGCGTCTGACTTCTAATCAGAAGATTGTCGGTTCGACCCCGGCCGTGGGCTAGTGTTTTGTTAGCTATCTCACTAGCCGCAATACATTCGGTGCGCAATTTGGCGCCGGCTGAGAGCGAATTGTCGTTGTGAACAGGTGTTGCGGATGGCTATGTGGCGCTAGTTGGCAGCATAAATATCCGTCTCTACATCGGTGTCGGCTACAAATTGGTGGAGATTTTGTTTGGCTAGGTGATGATATTTGAGTGGCAGCCCGCGTGGCCTAATGGATAAGGCGTCTGACTTCTAATCAGAAGATTGTCGGTTCGACCCCGGCCGTGGGCTAGTGTTTTGTTAGCTATCTCACTAGCCGCAATACATTCGGTGCGCAATTTGGCGCCGGCTGAGAGCGAATTGTCGTTGTGAACAGGTGTTGCGGATGGCTATGTGGCGCTAGTTGGCAGCATAAATATCCGTCTCTACATCGGTGTCGGCTACAAATTGGTGGAGATTTTGTTTGGCTAGGTGATGATATTTGAGTGGCAGCCCGCGTGGCCTAATGGATAAGGCGTCTGACTTCTAATCAGAAGATTGTCGGTTCGACCCCGGCCGTGGGCTAGTGTTTTGTTAGCTATCTCACTAGCCGCAATACATTCGGTGCGCAATTTGGCGCCGGCTGAGAGCGAATTGTCGTTGTGAACAGGTGTTGCGGATGGCTATGTGGCGCTAGTTGGCAGCATAAATATCCGTCTCTACATCGGTGTCGGCTACAAATTGGTGGAGATTTTGTTTGGCTAGGTGATGATATTTGAGTGGCAGCCCGCGTGGCCTAATGGATAAGGCGTCTGACTTCTAATCAGAAGATTGTCGGTTCGACCCCGGCCGTGGGCTAGTGTTTTGTTAGCTATCTCACTAGCCGCAATACATTCGGTGCGCAATTTGGCGCCGGCTGAGAGCGAATTGTCGTTGTGAACAGGTGTTGCGGATGGCTATGTGGCGCTAGTTGGCAGCATAAATATCCGTCTCTACATCGGTGTCGGCTACAAATTGGTGGAGATTTTGTTTGGCTAGGTGATGATATTTGAGTGGCAGCCCGCGTGGCCTAATGGATAAGGCGTCTGACTTCTAATCAGAAGATTGTCGGTTCGACCCCGGCCGTGGGCTAGTGTTTTGTTAGCTATCTCACTAGCCGCAATACATTCGGTGCGCAATTTGGCGCCGGCTGAGAGCGAATTGTCGTTGTGAACAGGTGTTGCGGATGGCTATGTGGCGCTAGTTGGCAGCATAAATATCCGTCTCTACATCGGTGTCGGCTACAAATTGGTGGAGATTTTGTTTGGCTAGGTGATGATATTTGAGTGGCAGCCCGCGTGGCCTAATGGATAAGGCGTCTGACTTCTAATCAGAAGATTGTCGGTTCGACCCCGGCCGTGGGCTAGTGTTTTGTTAGCTATCTCACTAGCCGCAATACATTCGGTGCGCAATTTGGCGCCGGCTGAGAGCGAATTGTCGTTGTGAACAGGTGTTGCGGATGGCTATGTGGCGCTAGTTGGCAGCATAAATATCCGTCTCTACATCGGTGTCGGCTACAAATTGGTGGAGATTTTGTTTGGCTAGGTGATGATATTTGAGTGGCAGCCCGCGTGGCCTAATGGATAAGGCGTCTGACTTCTAATCAGAAGATTGTCGGTTCGACCCCGGCCGTGGGCTAGTGTTTTGTTAGCTATCTCACTAGCCGCAATACATTCGGTGCGCAATTTGGCGCCGGCTGAGAGCGAATTGTCGTTGTGAACAGGTGTTGCGGATGGCTATGTGGCGCTAGTTGGCAGCATAAATATCCGTCTCTACATCGGTGTCGGCTACAAATTGGTGGAGATTTTGTTTGGCTAGGTGATGATATTTGAGTGGCAGCCCGCGTGGCCTAATGGATAAGGCGTCTGACTTCTAATCAGAAGATTGTCGGTTCGACCCCGGCCGTGGGCTAGTGTTTTGTTAGCTATCTCACTAGCCGCAATACATTCGGTGCGCAATTTGGCGCCGGCTGAGAGCGAATTGTCGTTGTGAACAGGTGTTGCGGATGGCTATGTGGCGCTAGTTGGCAGCATAAATATCCGTCTCTACATCGGTGTCGGCTACAAATTGGTGGAGATTTTGTTTGGCTAGGTGATGATATTTGAGTGGCAGCCCGCGTGGCCTAATGGATAAGGCGTCTGACTTCTAATCAGAAGATTGTCGGTTCGACCCCGGCCGTGGGCTAGTGTTTTGTTAGCTATCTCACTAGCCGCAATACATTCGGTGCGCAATTTGGCGCCGGCTGAGAGCGAATTGTCGTTGTGAACAGGTGTTGCGGATGGCTATGTGGCGCTAGTTGGCAGCATAAATATCCGTCTCTACATCGGTGTCGGCTACAAATTGGTGGAGATTTTGTTTGGCTAGGTGATGATATTTGAGTGGCAGCCCGCGTGGCCTAATGGATAAGGCGTCTGACTTCTAATCAGAAGATTGTCGGTTCGACCCCGGCCGTGGGCTAGTGTTTTGTTAGCTATCTCACTAGCCGCAATACATTCGGTGCGCAATTTGGCGCCGGCTGAGAGCGAATTGTCGTTGTGAACAGGTGTTGCGGATGGCTATGTGGCGCTAGTTGGCAGCATAAATATCCGTCTCTACATCGGTGTCGGCTACAAATTGGTGGAGATTTTGTTTGGCTAGGTGATGATATTTGAGTGGCAGCCCGCGTGGCCTAATGGATAAGGCGTCTGACTTCTAATCAGAAGATTGTCGGTTCGACCCCGGCCGTGGGCTAGTGTTTTGTTAGCTATCTCACTAGCCGCAATACATTCGGTGCGCAATTTGGCGCCGGCTGAGAGCGAATTGTCGTTGTGAACAGGTGTTGCGGATGGCTATGTGGCGCTAGTTGGCAGCATAAATATCCGTCTCTACATCGGTGTCGGCTACAAATTGGTGGAGATTTTGTTTGGCTAGGTGATGATATTTGAGTGGCAGCCCGCGTGGCCTAATGGATAAGGCGTCTGACTTCTAATCAGAAGATTGTCGGTTCGACCCCGGCCGTGGGCTAGTGTTTTGTTAGCTATCTCACTAGCCGCAATACATTCGGTGCGCAATTTGGCGCCGGCTGAGAGCGAATTGTCGTTGTGAACAGGTGTTGCGGATGGCTATGTGGCGCTAGTTGGCAGCATAAATATCCGTCTCTACATCGGTGTCGGCTACAAATTGGTGGAGATTTTGTTTGGCTAGGTGATGATATTTGAGTGGCAGCCCGCGTGGCCTAATGGATAAGGCGTCTGACTTCTAATCAGAAGATTGTCGGTTCGACCCCGGCCGTGGGCTAGTGTTTTGTTAGCTATCTCACTAGCCGCAATACATTCGGTGCGCAATTTGGCGCCGGCTGAGAGCGAATTGTCGTTGTGAACAGGTGTTGCGGATGGCTATGTGGCGCTAGTTGGCAGCATAAATATCCGTCTCTACATCGGTGTCGGCTACAAATTGGTGGAGATTTTGTTTGGCTAGGTGATGATATTTGAGTGGCAGCCCGCGTGGCCTAATGGATAAGGCGTCTGACTTCTAATCAGAAGATTGTCGGTTCGACCCCGGCCGTGGGCTAGTGTTTTGTTAGCTATCTCACTAGCCGCAATACATTCGGTGCGCAATTTGGCGCCGGCTGAGAGCGAATTGTCGTTGTGAACAGGTGTTGCGGATGGCTATGTGGCGCTAGTTGGCAGCATAAATATCCGTCTCTACATCGGTGTCGGCTACAAATTGGTGGAGATTTTGTTTGGCTAGGTGATGATATTTGAGTGGCAGCCCGCGTGGCCTAATGGATAAGGCGTCTGACTTCTAATCAGAAGATTGTCGGTTCGACCCCGGCCGTGGGCTAGTGTTTTGTTAGCTATCTCACTAGCCGCAATACATTCGGTGCGCAATTTGGCGCCGGCTGAGAGCGAATTGTCGTTGTGAACAGGTGTTGCGGATGGCTATGTGGCGCTAGTTGGCAGCATAAATATCCGTCTCTACATCGGTGTCGGCTACAAATTGGTGGAGATTTTGTTTGGCTAGGTGATGATATTTGAGTGGCAGCCCGCGTGGCCTAATGGATAAGGCGTCTGACTTCTAATCAGAAGATTGTCGGTTCGACCCCGGCCGTGGGCTAGTGTTTTGTTAGCTATCTCACTAGCCGCAATACATTCGGTGCGCAATTTGGCGCCGGCTGAGAGCGAATTGTCGTTGTGAACAGGTGTTGCGGATGGCTATGTGGCGCTAGTTGGCAGCATAAATATCCGTCTCTACATCGGTGTCGGCTACAAATTGGTGGAGATTTTGTTTGGCTAGGTGATGATATTTGAGTGGCAGCCCGCGTGGCCTAATGGATAAGGCGTCTGACTTCTAATCAGAAGATTGTCGGTTCGACCCCGGCCGTGGGCTAGTGTTTTGTTAGCTATCTCACTAGCCGCAATACATTCGGTGCGCAATTTGGCGCCGGCTGAGAGCGAATTGTCGTTGTGAACAGGTGTTGCGGATGGCTATGTGGCGCTAGTTGGCAGCATAAATATCCGTCTCTACATCGGTGTCGGCTACAAATTGGTGGAGATTTTGTTTGGCTAGGTGATGATATTTGAGTGGCAGCCCGCGTGGCCTAATGGATAAGGCGTCTGACTTCTAATCAGAAGATTGTCGGTTCGACCCCGGCCGTGGGCTAGTGTTTTGTTAGCTATCTCACTAGCCGCAATACATTCGGTGCGCAATTTGGCGCCGGCTGAGAGCGAATTGTCGTTGTGAACAGGTGTTGCGGATGGCTATGTGGCGCTAGTTGGCAGCATAAATATCCGTCTCTACATCGGTGTCGGCTACAAATTGGTGGAGATTTTGTTTGGCTAGGTGATGATATTTGAGTGGCAGCCCGCGTGGCCTAATGGATAAGGCGTCTGACTTCTAATCAGAAGATTGTCGGTTCGACCCCGGCCGTGGGCTAGTGTTTTGTTAGCTATCTCACTAGCCGCAATACATTCGGTGCGCAATTTGGCGCCGGCTGAGAGCGAATTGTCGTTGTGAACAGGTGTTGCGGATGGCTATGTGGCGCTAGTTGGCAGCATAAATATCCGTCTCTACATCGGTGTCGGCTACAAATTGGTGGAGATTTTGTTTGGCTAGGTGATGATATTTGAGTGGCAGCCCGCGTGGCCTAATGGATAAGGCGTCTGACTTCTAATCAGAAGATTGTCGGTTCGACCCCGGCCGTGGGCTAGTGTTTTGTTAGCTATCTCACTAGCCGCAATACATTCGGTGCGCAATTTGGCGCCGGCTGAGAGCGAATTGTCGTTGTGAACAGGTGTTGCGGATGGCTATGTGGCGCTAGTTGGCAGCATAAATATCCGTCTCTACATCGGTGTCGGCTACAAATTGGTGGAGATTTTGTTTGGCTAGGTGATGATATTTGAGTGGCAGCCCGCGTGGCCTAATGGATAAGGCGTCTGACTTCTAATCAGAAGATTGTCGGTTCGACCCCGGCCGTGGGCTAGTGTTTTGTTAGCTATCTCACTAGCCGCAATACATTCGGTGCGCAATTTGGCGCCGGCTGAGAGCGAATTGTCGTTGTGAACAGGTGTTGCGGATGGCTATGTGGCGCTAGTTGGCAGCATAAATATCCGTCTCTACATCGGTGTCGGCTACAAATTGGTGGAGATTTTGTTTGGCTAGGTGATGATATTTGAGTGGCAGCCCGCGTGGCCTAATGGATAAGGCGTCTGACTTCTAATCAGAAGATTGTCGGTTCGACCCCGGCCGTGGGCTAGTGTTTTGTTAGCTATCTCACTAGCCGCAATACATTCGGTGCGCAATTTGGCGCCGGCTGAGAGCGAATTGTCGTTGTGAACAGGTGTTGCGGATGGCTATGTGGCGCTAGTTGGCAGCATAAATATCCGTCTCTACATCGGTGTCGGCTACAAATTGGTGGAGATTTTGTTTGGCTAGGTGATGATATTTGAGTGGCAGCCCGCGTGGCCTAATGGATAAGGCGTCTGACTTCTAATCAGAAGATTGTCGGTTCGACCCCGGCCGTGGGCTAGTGTTTTGTTAGCTATCTCACTAGCCGCAATACATTCGGTGCGCAATTTGGCGCCGGCTGAGAGCGAATTGTCGTTGTGAACAGGTGTTGCGGATGGCTATGTGGCGCTAGTTGGCAGCATAAATATCCGTCTCTACATCGGTGTCGGCTACAAATTGGTGGAGATTTTGTTTGGCTAGGTGATGATATTTGAGTGGCAGCCCGCGTGGCCTAATGGATAAGGCGTCTGACTTCTAATCAGAAGATTGTCGGTTCGACCCCGGCCGTGGGCTAGTGTTTTGTTAGCTATCTCACTAGCCGCAATACATTCGGTGCGCAATTTGGCGCCGGCTGAGAGCGAATTGTCGTTGTGAACAGGTGTTGCGGATGGCTATGTGGCGCTAGTTGGCAGCATAAATATCCGTCTCTACATCGGTGTCGGCTACAAATTGGTGGAGATTTTGTTTGGCTAGGTGATGATATTTGAGTGGCAGCCCGCGTGGCCTAATGGATAAGGCGTCTGACTTCTAATCAGAAGATTGTCGGTTCGACCCCGGCCGTGGGCTAGTGTTTTGTTAGCTATCTCACTAGCCGCAATACATTCGGTGCGCAATTTGGCGCCGGCTGAGAGCGAATTGTCGTTGTGAACAGGTGTTGCGGATGGCTATGTGGCGCTAGTTGGCAGCATAAATATCCGTCTCTACATCGGTGTCGGCTACAAATTGGTGGAGATTTTGTTTGGCTAGGTGATGATATTTGAGTGGCAGCCCGCGTGGCCTAATGGATAAGGCGTCTGACTTCTAATCAGAAGATTGTCGGTTCGACCCCGGCCGTGGGCTAGTGTTTTGTTAGCTATCTCACTAGCCGCAATACATTCGGTGCGCAATTTGGCGCCGGCTGAGAGCGAATTGTCGTTGTGAACAGGTGTTGCGGATGGCTATGTGGCGCTAGTTGGCAGCATAAATATCCGTCTCTACATCGGTGTCGGCTACAAATTGGTGGAGATTTTGTTTGGCTAGGTGATGATATTTGAGTGGCAGCCCGCGTGGCCTAATGGATAAGGCGTCTGACTTCTAATCAGAAGATTGTCGGTTCGACCCCGGCCGTGGGCTAGTGTTTTGTTAGCTATCTCACTAGCCGCAATACATTCGGTGCGCAATTTGGCGCCGGCTGAGAGCGAATTGTCGTTGTGAACAGGTGTTGCGGATGGCTATGTGGCGCTAGTTGGCAGCATAAATATCCGTCTCTACATCGGTGTCGGCTACAAATTGGTGGAGATTTTGTTTGGCTAGGTGATGATATTTGAGTGGCAGCCCGCGTGGCCTAATGGATAAGGCGTCTGACTTCTAATCAGAAGATTGTCGGTTCGACCCCGGCCGTGGGCTAGTGTTTTGTTAGCTATCTCACTAGCCGCAATACATTCGGTGCGCAATTTGGCGCCGGCTGAGAGCGAATTGTCGTTGTGAACAGGTGTTGCGGATGGCTATGTGGCGCTAGTTGGCAGCATAAATATCCGTCTCTACATCGGTGTCGGCTACAAATTGGTGGAGATTTTGTTTGGCTAGGTGATGATATTTGAGTGGCAGCCCGCGTGGCCTAATGGATAAGGCGTCTGACTTCTAATCAGAAGATTGTCGGTTCGACCCCGGCCGTGGGCTAGTGTTTTGTTAGCTATCTCACTAGCCGCAATACATTCGGTGCGCAATTTGGCGCCGGCTGAGAGCGAATTGTCGTTGTGAACAGGTGTTGCGGATGGCTATGTGGCGCTAGTTGGCAGCATAAATATCCGTCTCTACATCGGTGTCGGCTACAAATTGGTGGAGATTTTGTTTGGCTAGGTGATGATATTTGAGTGGCAGCCCGCGTGGCCTAATGGATAAGGCGTCTGACTTCTAATCAGAAGATTGTCGGTTCGACCCCGGCCGTGGGCTAGTGTTTTGTTAGCTATCTCACTAGCCGCAATACATTCGGTGCGCAATTTGGCGCCGGCTGAGAGCGAATTGTCGTTGTGAACAGGTGTTGCGGATGGCTATGTGGCGCTAGTTGGCAGCATAAATATCCGTCTCTACATCGGTGTCGGCTACAAATTGGTGGAGATTTTGTTTGGCTAGGTGATGATATTTGAGTGGCAGCCCGCGTGGCCTAATGGATAAGGCGTCTGACTTCTAATCAGAAGATTGTCGGTTCGACCCCGGCCGTGGGCTAGTGTTTTGTTAGCTATCTCACTAGCCGCAATACATTCGGTGCGCAATTTGGCGCCGGCTGAGAGCGAATTGTCGTTGTGAACAGGTGTTGCGGATGGCTATGTGGCGCTAGTTGGCAGCATAAATATCCGTCTCTACATCGGTGTCGGCTACAAATTGGTGGAGATTTTGTTTGGCTAGGTGATGATATTTGAGTGGCAGCCCGCGTGGCCTAATGGATAAGGCGTCTGACTTCTAATCAGAAGATTGTCGGTTCGACCCCGGCCGTGGGCTAGTGTTTTGTTAGCTATCTCACTAGCCGCAATACATTCGGTGCGCAATTTGGCGCCGGCTAAGAGCGAATTGTCGTTGTGAACAGGTGTTGCGGATGGCTATGTGGCGCTAGTTGGCAGCATAAATATCCGTCTCTACATCGGTGTCGGCTACAAATTGGTGGAGATTTTGTTTGGCTAGGTGATGATATTTGAGTGGCAGCCCGCGTGGCCTAATGGATAAGGCGTCTGACTTCTAATCAGAAGATTGTCGGTTCGACCCCGGCCGTGGGCTAGTGTTTTGTTAGCTATCTCACTAGCCGCAATACATTCGGTGCGCAATTTGGCGCCGGCTGAGAGCGAATTGTCGTTGTGAACAGGTGTTGCGGATGGCTATGTGGCGCTAGTTGGCAGCATAAATATCCGTCTCTACATCGGTGTCGGCTACAAATTGGTGGAGATTTTGTTTGGCTAGGTGATGATATTTGAGTGGCAGCCCGCGTGGCCTAATGGATAAGGCGTCTGACTTCTAATCAGAAGATTGTCGGTTCGACCCCGGCCGTGGGCTAGTGTTTTGTTAGCTATCTCACTAGCCGCAATACATTCGGTGCGCAATTTGGCGCCGGCTGAGAGCGAATTGTCGTTGTGAACAGGTGTTGCGGATGGCTATGTGGCGCTAGTTGGCAGCATAAATATCCGTCTCTACATCGGTGTCGGCTACAAATTGGTGGAGATTTTGTTTGGCTAGGTGATGATATTTGAGTGGCAGCCCGCGTGGCCTAATGGATAAGGCGTCTGACTTCTAATCAGAAGATTGTCGGTTCGACCCCGGCCGTGGGCTAGTGTTTTGTTAGCTATCTCACTAGCCGCAATACATTCGGTGCGCAATTTGGCGCCGGCTGAGAGCGAATTGTCGTTGTGAACAGGTGTTGCGGATGGCTATGTGGCGCTAGTTGGCAGCATAAATATCCGTCTCTACATCGGTGTCGGCTACAAATTGGTGGAGATTTTGTTTGGCTAGGTGATGATATTTGAGTGGCAGCCCGCGTGGCCTAATGGATAAGGCGTCTGACTTCTAATCAGAAGATTGTCGGTTCGACCCCGGCCGTGGGCTAGTGTTTTGTTAGCTATCTCACTAGCCGCAATACATTCGGTGCGCAATTTGGCGCCGGCTGAGAGCGAATTGTCGTTGTGAACAGGTGTTGCGGATGGCTATGTGGCGCTAGTTGGCAGCATAAATATCCGTCTCTACATCGGTGTCGGCTACAAATTGGTGGAGATTTTGTTTGGCTAGGTGATGATATTTGAGTGGCAGCCCGCGTGGCCTAATGGATAAGGCGTCTGACTTCTAATCAGAAGATTGTCGGTTCGACCCCGGCCGTGGGCTAGTGTTTTGTTAGCTATCTCACTAGCCGCAATACATTCGGTGCGCAATTTGGCGCCGGCTGAGAGCGAATTGTCGTTGTGAACAGGTGTTGCGGATGGCTATGTGGCGCTAGTTGGCAGCATAAATATCCGTCTCTACATCGGTGTCGGCTACAAATTGGTGGAGATTTTGTTTGGCTAGGTGATGTTTTCTCGAATGTGTGGCTATGACTTGGCATGGTGTATTCTTGTGTTCAATCTGCTGATGGGGAAAGCTATAAGTGTTTGATAACAACCCCTGGTTGTAAGTGATATATCATCTTTGCTATTTTTGGCGATATTGTTGTTTTCGTTTTATTGTTATACTCGGATTTATTATCAATTTTAATTTTAATAGGAATTTCACATTATATTTTGTTTTCATTGTATAATTCTTTATATCTGAAATATTTAGTTAATTTCCAATTGTTCGTTGTTTTGTTATTGTTGCTCACTTATATTTGTAGCTATACTATTATTGTTGTGTCATTCTTTACAATTTGTAAGTTTTAATTTTTGTCAGATGTAAATGTTCGACCTTATGGAGATTGTGTCTGGCTTATTCTTAAGAAATTTTTGATTGGATCATCATTATATTTATGTGTAAGTATCGTAAATTTATTTGATAATTGTTTTATACACGAAAATTTTTATTGTGTTGCAATTACATAGGGCTCATACAAGTAACAGCCGAAATTTGTGTTCCATTTGGGCCATACCACTGAGTTCCTGGAGGATTCAGACAATTGGCTTGAAGTTCACCTAAACTTGTTCTTATTATTTTTTGTTTTTGCTTAAAATTTTGAGTCAATTTTTTACCATTTATTTTTCAAATTATTAAATTTCGTATAATTTGAGAATTTGTTATGTTAACAGCAGTATCATTGCTTTTAATTTATATTAGCTTTTGGCATTAATTATATTATAAATTCAATTCTGTTTCTAATTGTTAAGTGTTGTAAAAAGTCATGTTTTACCAGTGTAGAGCATAGGTCCAGTTCCTGATGTCGGGAAATAGTAGGCGTTTGTTTGAGCGGGGCATGAAAATGTTTCTCTGGAATGAGTTACAATCTATTCATTTAGTGCTTACTAAAATTATTTATAGTGAAGATGTTTTCCATGAGAGCAGTTATGTGCCAAATGGTGCCATTTTGTTTTCTAACCCTTTTAGAATTTTTTTAGCTCGTATAAACTTTACAGGTAGAAAATTTTAAGATAAAGAGTGCTTAGAGTACGAAGTGAGAGACACATTATACTGTAGACTTTTGAGTATACTTTCTTGTACTATGCTATTTTTTGTCATGTAGATTCTGAAATAATTCAGTAAGCATAAAATGTATTATTATTTTATACTGGCATGCACTGTCCTGCCTCGCTCCTAATTGTAGCCATGGCTTGGTCCCGACTAGAACAAATAATTCGTCTTTCTCCATTGCAGTTATCTCGATATACATCGGGGCATAATTGACAGTCTAAAAGGTATAAATGTTAAAAGGTGCCAATGTATTTTTAATTTAAAATGGATATATTTGAAAAGAAACGAAGATTATTTAGAATATTACCTGTAACATTTGGTTGCTGTGTTGTAGTTGTAGTTGTGATGACATTGGAAGTGCCTGTATAAGTAGTTAAAATATTACTTGTAACATTTGGTTGCTGTGTTGTAGTTGTAGTTGTGATGACATTATTGGGAGTGCCTGTATAAGTAGTTAAAATATTACTTGTAATATTTGGTTGCTGTGTTGTAGTTGTGGCGACATTATTGGGACTGCCTGTATGATTATTTAAAATATTACTTGTAACATTTGGTTGCTGTGTTGTAGTTGTGGTGACATTATTGGGACTGCCTGTATGATTATTTAAAATATTACTTGTAACATTTGGTTGTTGTGTTGTAGTTGTAGTTGTGATGATATTATTGGGATTACCTGTTTAAAAAGCAGTATAAGTGCAGAATTTTCCTCTTAGGAATTTAGATACAGCAAAAATGAAAGCTCTCACTTGGTGTTTGTTCTTCAGGTGATACAGTGGCAACACAGGTATGGGAGAAGTGAATACATAAAAAAAATACAACTATTGTAAAATTTTTCATCAAATAGAGAAATGTTTAGCAGATAACTACGAATATGTGTATATCTATATATATATATATAGGTCGCCAGAGTTAATTTCTTGTCATAAAGTTAACTAACCATTAAACACGTGTAACTTAATTATTTGTTCGAACAGACTGAAGTGGCTATTTTATTTATTTAGTCCTTTCAATAAGTCCACTTACTTTCAATATTACATGTTATAATAATGTGGAAATAAGTGAGAATAAATTATAAATGGGATTAACTTATAGCTTTTTAAGTGGCCGAGTTGTTTTGCATGTTAATTATTATATAAAAATTGAAATTCAAAGAAGTTCAACCACTTTATTCGTGTTGTTAAACTTGCTATAACCATAATTTTTAATTTATTTCACAGAAGACTAAAGTATAAAGTATCTCCGGATGATATTTTTTCTATTTTTCCATGATTTGTCGTTCACAAAACGACCTTCTAATAATTAATTACTTGGTTAATAATATATAGTTTTTTAAAGCATGGTATAAACACTATCAATTATCTATACCTAAAAGAACTATTGTTTTGTATATGCTATGAAATCTTTCCATCTATAAATATTCTGTAAAGTCATACGAAAAAGATGGTAAAATATTAATTTTAATACTTAATAATTTATTGATTTGATAGGTTTAGTGCGAACAGCGACATTAGAAAATAGTTGTTAGATCATGAAATAATAATAATAATTTCAACATTAACATCAAAATCTTAAAATTTGAAAGATTTAAAGACCTTAACGGATAAATTAAAGTTCTATATCAGTTAACTTCTTTGCCTACGGGTCTCTGTGGTATTCAAGCATCTAAGCGAATTCTGTGTCCTGCATCTACTTTGCCACAGCCAACTAAAGTGGACTGAACTATCAGAAACACCCAAGGTGATGTCCAATTGAATCGTTTAATCTTCGCTCGTTTCTGGACAATGTTCTCCTTAGGTAGTTGAAAATGACCTTGGGACAAGGGCGATAAGGGGAACTCAAGCTTATATGGGAGATACTCAAAACGAAACGTAGGATTTGGTTCCATGTCCTCAGAAGTGTAGAATCATTAATTCTCTTACATGGACAATACATGAGATATTGATTGATCCGAGAGACAGGCTACTACTGGTGTCGCTATTGGACTCGTGGAACTTGTGATAGTTCTCTAATTATGTTATTTAACCCATCATTCATTTCTGAAATTCTGACTAGATAGTCATTTCGATGATTCCTCATAGCACAATAAACAGGGTTAGAATATATTTTATTGAGAAAATTTGCAAATAAAGATATTATAATAGTGTTATATATGTTTAAAAAGTATGATTAAATATATGATAATGCGAATTTGGCAAAATACTTGAATGCATAAGCTCTAGTGTTGAGCCAATATCCCGTTCCTAATCCCAAATACGTAGAAAATAGGTTGAACATTGGCAATGTACTAATATTTTAACTCATAACTACACATGTGATTCGATTATTGACCCTTGAGAATAGAGGGCGCCAACTAAAAACCAGTTAAGTTTACCCGCTAAATTGACCAGGAATACAAATTTATTTAATAAAATGTTCTAAATGATCGAACTTATGTTTTCCCTTTAGGTTTTCTTTATTTAATACTCTAAATTCACATTTCTTGTCACCAATTATGCTTTTTTATTCTCGAAATTATTTCTTCTTTAATACTAACATTATAATATTTTAAAGTCTATCTTGGATTTTACATACGATTATATATGACGACTAAAACAACCATATTATGAAAAATGAATAAAATCTTTCTCTGAATCAGTTTCTGTTATATTTTAAAACTGATTAACCTGTTAAAGATACAACCTTATAATGCAGGTAAACCAAAGGATGTAATGTTTCCTAATTTGATCACTAACATGAAAGTCAACATTGGTATAACCATGTTTTCTTCGCGTCAACGCCTATAAAACTTTGATGTGACCTGGTTAAAGGTTTGGTTTATCAAGAATTAAAATCATGCAATTTACTTATAATACTTTTTTTATGTCCATTTGTTTTTAATACTTCACTTTTATCGCATAAAATGAACTGTTTATGAACTATATATTCCTACCTTAAAGAATTTATATTCGCTTAGACGAAAAATTATTATGATTGCCTTAAAATTAGTGGACTCAAGGTTGCTATTTTAGCTTTTCGGATGAGATACTTTATTTTTATGAGGTTTGTAGTTGGCATAATAGGTGGACGCTTTTAATTATTTTCTTGTTCTGTCTTCTACGAAGCTACTATTGTATAATTATGCTAACTCATTCCTCTTCCTCGCGCAAATTATTGGATAGTCTATATATTATAATATGAAAAGTCTTAGGTTAAAATAGCTTTGAGTGTTTGAGTGAAGTAAGCTTTTATTCACTAGTTAAGTTTAAGAAAGGATATTTTCTAAATTATTTTATAAAATCTACTACAATTTCAACAGCATTTACAGCACATTTAACGACTCTAATAGAGATTAAACTTAAGTTTTACAGAAGTATTATTTCCATCTATTAGGTGAATGCCGAAATTTAACTATTTTTTCCCCAAATATCCACTTTATTTCCATAATATATAAAATACAATGCAATCGATATTTGCCCTCACTTTCTATGACCTTCTGCCATCTCTCGGGTCAGTTTCGGATTCCTTCGTGAAAAAACGACATCGACTTGGAGGCAATTAAATCGTCGATTCATTTTCGCACCTCAGCCTCATCTCGAAAGCGCTGACCAGTTAAACAGTTCTGCATCGACCGGAATAAGTGGTAATCCGAATGCGCCAAGTCCGGTGAATACGCCGCATGCGGAAGAACTTCCCAGTCTAAGTTCAAAATGGTCTGCTGAGTACAAGGAGCAGCATGAGGCCTAGAGTTGTCATGCTGCAAAATGGTCTTCCGACTTCCTTACCTGGTAAATGGTCTTTTTTGTTCCACTGCATTGAATAAATCAGTCATTTGACGACCGTAGCGCCCGACAGTAACCGTATCACCTGGTTGAAGGAGTTCATAAAACAGCGCACCCTTCATGGCCCATCAGATGCACAGAAGGACTTTTTTGCTTTTGGCATTGATGTTAAAGGCTGACTGGAGTCCATCCATGAATGTGTGCGTTTAGGATTGCCGTACATAATCCATTTGTCATCACCGTTAATAATTTTCCATAAGAAGTTCCTCCTACGTTGTCTGGAAAGCAACAAGATGCATGTGTCAGGCCGGATGCCAATGCTGTCATGGGAGAGGTCATGTGGTACCCACTTTCCGAGCTCCCGAATTTTCCCCATTTCATGCAATCGTCTTGAGACTGTTGCTTTATCAACTCGTAGTAGTTCCGCGAGTTCTTCTTGGGTCTGCGACGCATCTCCATCTAACAATACTTGCAAAGCATTAGTCTTTGAAGCTCATGACGTCCCAGAGCGTTGTCGGTCATTGACATCCAAACCACCAACTTGAGAACGTCGGAACTAACATCTGCAAGTACTGTGGGACACATCATCTTCACCAAGAACGGAGCAAATGGATTTGTATGCTTCAGCACCGTTTTCTCCTTGTTGGATCTCGTAAAGAATACAGTGTCGAATATGCAGTTTTTGGTGACTCATCGTGTTCATACTGCTTTGTGAGATTCTCTTTGCCACTAAATCGCGACTTATGACTTTTCACAAACTACAAAGCTAATATTACAAAAACGCAAAAGAGCGAGAATTTATTTGAGTTTTAAGTAGGTATACCAAAGCGCTGAAAAAAAAGACTAAAGCTTCTGCATACACCTAATTTATAAACTTAGGATAATAGTATTTCTACTTGTTTAGTGGATTTTAATGAATGTTAAGGTCTTAAATATTATTTAGCTATTACATTTCACTGACATATTACAAAGTTTCCAATTATAGAAGTTGATCCAATACATTGCTTTAGTAATTTTTCTAATCCTAAACACTGGACAAAAGCTCTTTTAACGAAGTCTCTTTTTTTTGTAATTTATATCATAAGTCCGAAATGCTTTAATCTTTTTTCTCATTTTTAATAGATTTATTTATTACATAACTCAATTATAGAAGACAATCATATATTACCGATGCTTCATATAAATCAATAAACGGATACTGAAATAATTTGGAACAACTGTATGAGAAGAAATTATGGCTTTTTTACAGGTACAAAACAAATAGAATTGACGGACTGAAATCTGGCATAGTTGGTACAACTAGAAAGGTAAGTCAAAAGTCATAGTTCACTACACTAAATTTTCATATTGGTGAGAGAAAGATCAGGAGGTAATATTACAGAAAGAAAGGGATATTTATGAAATAAAAATGGAATGCAATTTAGAATCAATATTACATAAAGAAGTGTTTTTAGTTTGATAAGTAAATTAGCGAATACAATTTATTCCTAGTGTTGATATCTGTCATAATAACAAAAGTGACAGGAGACACTTGAAATGTTCCTTCCCTGTACGCAGCAGATGGAATTAGAATTATTCCAACTCAAAAATACTGTCTATCAAAAAGTAGGATAGCGGTGGATTCTAACATTTAAGCGAATTAACATCTTTCAAACATAATATTTTAGCATAAAATGATGTAAGCTATAAGAAGGCTTATAAGAACAGTATTGAAAACAGGTCCCAATAGATATAAGATTTTATTAAACTTAAGCTTTAAAAAATATGATCACTTAAAATAGTATAGACTAGTAAGTAACATCCACGTTAATAGGAATGGAAACTGAATAGCTTAACTAAATCGAATATTTTGATCTATAGAATATTTTTTAGGATAAATGTATCTTTGATTGTTTGTATTGGTGACAGTATGCATTAGTTATGACTTTTGTGTCTTTAACTCTACTTTATCCCTCCTCACCGACATCAGTGACGATTTATCCAAGAGTAACTAGTGGACGGACTCAAACAGAGGGAGTAGAAGCACTGCCCACTTCAACATGACTGAACTGTGCATAAGATTAGATAATATACGACTAGTGTAGGAAACAAATGATTGATTAGACCTATGAAAGTCAGGAACCGAATAATTTGACATATTTCTATTATGCAAGACACAGATATTTTGCCAACCGTATCATCTTGAAGAAGAAATGTACAACGATATGTTAACTTTACATGTTTAGGAACCGATTATTCTCAGGATTTAGGGTGTGAATTGAAGACCACAATTATTATTATTTTAAATTTCTTGCATCAATTTTAATTTGAATTAATTATTGTACGAGTTTATATTGCTATCCTTGAATTATCAAAAATCTCTGATTATCTTAATATGAGACCACGCATGGTACTCAGTTGTGCTAATTGTTTCCATCTATGTGTCATGTACAACATTCGAACTGATTCGCAAATTCTATCGCAGAATTTTCTAAAGAACCGTAAAATAAGTATAGGTATTATTAGTGACAATATCCGTACCACATTTTGTGATAAAATAACATGATATATGTGTGTTCTGTAAAAGAATAAGAGTTGAATTTGAAAAGCATATCATTATATTTATCAGATAATTACTTAAAAATGAGCCTTTATGTCGTTATCATTAGACAAGCTTTAAAAAGCTGCAACAATTAATGACTTTCTGTATGCATATGAGTAATCCTTAAAAGTTAGTAAATATCAAGCCTAGGAAAATCTCTACTTAAAACGAAATATTCACACTGATCAGGTACTACGAAGCACTAACCAAGAATGAGATAACAGATGACGATACAAACGGTGGGCAAACGCAGAAGTGATGCATTTTCATTTCATGGAGAAGAGATCGTGGTCAAGTAAATTAAAAAAGAAATCATTAGATTTCAAGGGGATAGGCCCATGATGAAGTCATCTAATAACTGATAAATTTTCACCTGAATTTAAATAAGGAAAATTTAACTAAGTCTCAATAGATGACAAAGTCTCTCTTTAAATCTTTGGAGTCTATTTATTTGCCTAAATATAAACTCTATTATGAACTGAAATTATATAATCAGTGTTGTCAGGATTTTAGTAATTTAAGACTACTAATTATCGGTAATTTAGTATTAAAGTACCATTTAAATATCACATTGACTAAATAAAATCGATGAGGATATTTTAAGGAGATAATTGGGAAACATGGGAAATTTGAGGTGTGATGCCGATTCTCATCTGCACTTTTTACATCTCTCACTCTTTGGCATGTATTGCTACGGTTTATCCTGAGGAAACATTGGCAACAAGTGGTAATCTTTTTCATTACTCGACTTGTGTTCTTTGCTTATAATACTATTAAATTATCAAATGACGCGAATTTACATACAGTGCGTTTCAAAATGACAGCACACTTCACATATTTTGGTGTTGTTTAACGAAAACAGCGTAAATTCACTAATCATGAATCATCATAACAATAGGTCGTGCTCCTACATTGAGTCCACATGAAAGAGATCAAATTAAAGCACTGTCAACTGCCGGTTACACGGTGAAGCAGATTGCCGATGTCGTCAAGCGCTCCATGAAGGCTATTATAAATTTTCTGCATCACCAAGAAGAATACGGTACAAAGAAGAGTAGTGGATGACCTGGCAAGTTTAATGACGGTGAAAAAAGAGAAATTCTACGGGCTGCGTCGAATAGCACGATCAGCATCAGTGAAATCCGTGGTACTTGTGGCATTGATGCTTCAGAATCTGCGGTGTGGAGAATGCTGGACAAGTGTCCCAATATTGTCCGATCACGGATGAAGAAGTGTCCACAACTGACACAAAGACATAAAGACGAAAGGCTTTGCTGGGCCAAAATATTCATGAGATGCAACTGGGAAAAGGTACGACGTTTACGAGTCTTCAAAAATAAGCCTATTAATTAATTATTTGGAATTTAGATGATCTTCAGCGATGAGAAGAAGTTCAACCTAGACGGTTTTCCTGGTTGTCACTCCTACTGGAGGGATTTACGTAAGAAACCCTGGTATTTTCAATCCGAAATTTTTGTGGAGGAAAAGTTATGATTTGGGACACGTTCAACGCTACAAGACTGGTTGACTTGTCGTTTGTGTTGACGAAGATCAACAGTTTGAACTACCAGGATGTCTTAGGACATCGTCTAGTCCCGTATCTCCAACGATTTCCAGCTGTTAGCTTCACTTTCCAACGAGATAATTCCACAATCCACGCCAGTCGAAGCACCAAGACCTGGTTGAAGGACAATGATGTGTACACTATGGACTGGCCATCGCGTTCTCCGGACTTAAATCCGATGGGCAACCTTTGGGAAATTCTCGTCTGTGGGATTTATGCTGATAACCATCGGTTTGACACCGCCAAGGACCTTCAATCTGCCATTAGCAAAGCGTGGAGCGAAGCAGACAAAAGTGTCAACAAAAATTTCGTTCACAGTATTCCTGAACGGTTTTTTCAGGTTATTAATAGAAATGGAAGTTGTACCGACTACTAGTTAAGTTTTGTATACATTGGTTGTTTTTGTTTTTGTAATTAATACATATCTTAATAACGTGTGCTATCATTTCAAAACAATGAAAAGTTGGTGATTTTGAGAAAAATGAGCATGAAAGCCGTAATTTTTCATGAAAAACGATGAAATTTAAACAGAAAATTTTCAAGACTATGACGCTTTACCTCAGAAACAATAGGATCAATCTGATGATGGAGAACAAGAAAAAAGCAAAAAAAACAAAGTGCTATATCATTTTGAAACGCGCTATATAAAGAAAGAGGCCAATGAAATTCAATAAATAAATAACTGAAAACTGTTTAAATCTGTTGCAGAGACTATGACCACAGAAGCAAGTACAATTCCTGCCAATAACTGTGGGTGACGTATTATATTAATTATACCATTCGCAATAACCATAAGCACTTTTTTTGATTTTAATAATTAGTTACTAACAACTTCATAAATTTACACTATTTAGGTTAATTTATAGTAGAAAGTCAAGGTTCTACCTATTTATTAACTGGTTTTAAAAATTTTAGATCTAATATAAAGAGCACTATAAAATCTTAATGAGTCTAATTTGAAAGCAGATCACGAAATTGTCTCACTAGTTTGGAATTCAGTGAAACTCAACTATGTAAATTCTAAAAATAAACAATTGAAATCTGTTGCAGATACTATGACAACAGAAGCAAGTACAATTCCTGCCAATGACAGTGGGTGACGTATTTAGTTACACTCATACTACCGCCCAGGATTATTGGCAACAAATCGCATCGAATGCCTAAGTGCACTATGGATCATAGGTAATTTCCCAATGATCTATTTTGTATTATAATAACAGATTCGGATTCAGCATCAAACTGCGGTTCTGTTCAATGTAATTTCCTTAGTTCTATTTAAAGTTGACTTTTGCTGAGAAAGAGAATATCTCATATTCAAGGGATTATTATGAGAATATAAGTGGACCAAAAAAGGAGTAAAGCATTCATTAATATGGTTACTATTCCATAGTGTATCCTTTCCAGATGAACTGTACTTTTTAGTTTCATGCTCCGTTAGGAGTCACCAAAGGAGGACACATCAAAGGGCGGTGATATTTAATGTTGAATTTTGGGAAGAACTACTAGCAAAAAACAAAGGGCTTATTTCTTCGTTGCCTATTGTTTCTCATTTTTCCCTCTTTAAGTCCTGTGATGGCCTTACGGTGTATGTCAAGCGAAATACTTGGCGATGTTAAGTTTAAGTGAACTCTCCTCAAGCACAAACAGCGATTTTGGATGGCAATTGTTGCAAAGCTATCCAACAGACGAGTTTGGCAATAACGATGACGTTGACATGGAAACGGCCCCTAGGAACGGTATGAAACCATCCCACGCTTCATATTCCAACTTCGTATGACATACACCGTAAGGCCATCACAGGACTTAAAGAGGGAAAAATGAGAAACAATAGGCAACGAAGAAATAAGCCCTTTGTTTTTTGCTAGTAGTTCTTCCCAAAATTCAACATTAAATATCACCGCCCTTTGATGTGTCCTCCTTTGGTGACTCCTAACGGAGCATGAAACTAAAAAGTACAGTTCATCTGGAAAGGATACACTATGGAATAGTAACCATATTAATGAATGCTTTACTCCTTTTTTGGTCCACTTATATTCTCATAATAATCCCTTGAATATGAGATATTCTCTTTCTCAGCAAAAGTCAACTTTAAATAGAACTAAGGAAATTACATTGAACAGAACCGCAGTTTGATGCTGAATCCGAATCTGTTATTATAATACAAAATAGATCATTGGGAAATTACCTATGATCCATAGTGCACTTAGGCATTCGATGCGATTTGTTGCCAATAATCCTGGGCGGCTGTGTATTTGCGACTATATAGGCTTCGTAAATCTCTATTTAATATTTATTTGTTTTAAGTGCAATGTAGCACTTGATATTCTGTGAAACGATTGCGTTTTCAATGAAAACTTTTCATAGGCTTTCAGTACAGTTACAAAAATGTTAGTTTCTAGGCCTGAAGTTGAATGTTTTTGGTATTCTTATTTTCTTTTCTCTAAATTAGTGCAGAAGATGATTTAAAAGTTTAGCATGATGAGTGCTGGAGTGTCTATGGTAATGCAAAAGTAGACAATATATCTAGATAATTCTTGACTGTTAATTATGTTAGCTTTCTGTAAATATCGATATGATGGGTAAGCGTCAAGAGTGTAAGTATGATACCATCAGATGCTAAGCAGCTGATATTACTTGATGTTATAATTGTTAAATATTACAAGAATATAAATTTTATTTAAATTCTGGTTCGATTGGAATAGGATTTAGAGAAGCTGGCAGTTTACGTAGGAGATATACAGTGTTTCAAAATGATATAGCACTTTGTTTTTTTTGCTTTTTTCTTGTTCTCCATCATCAGATTGATCCTATTGTTTCTGAGGTAAAGCGTCATAGTCTTGAAAATTTTCTGTTTAAATTTCATCGTTTTTCATGAAAAATTACGGCTTTCATGCTCATTTTTCTCAAAATCACCAACTTTTCATTGTTTTGAAATGATAGCACACGTTATTAAGATATGTATTAATTACAAAAACAAAAACAACCAATGTATACAAAACTTAACTAGTAGTCGGTACAACTTCCATTTCTATTAATAACCTGAAAAAACCGTTCAGGAATACTGTGAACGAAATTTTTGTTGACACTTTTGTCTGCTTCGCTCCACGCTTTGCTAATGGCAGATTGAAGGTCCTTGGCGGTGTCAAACCGATGGTTATCAGCATAAATCCCACAGACGAGAATTTCCCAAAGGTTGCCCATCGGATTTAAGTCCGGAGAACGCGATGGCCAGTCCATAGTGTACACATCATTGTCCTTCAACCAGGTCTTGGTGCTTCGACTGGCGTGGATTGTGGAATTATCTCGTTGGAAAGTGAAGCTAACAGCTGGAAATCGTTGGAGATACGGGACTAGACGATGTCCTAAGACATCCTGGTAGTTCAAACTGTTGATCTTCGTCAACACAAACGACAAGTCAACCAGTCTTGTAGCGTTGAACGTGTCCCAAATCATAACTTTTCCTCCACAAAAATTTCGGATTGAAAATACCAGGGTTTCTTACGTAAATCCCTCCAGTAGGAGTGACAACCAGGAAAACCGTCTAGGTTGAACTTCTTCTCATCGCTGAAGATCATCTAAATTCCAAATAATTAATTAATAGGCTTATTTTTGAAGACTCGTAAACGTCGTACCTTTTCCCAGTTGCATCTCATGAATATTTTGGCCCAGCAAAGCCTTTCGTCTTTATGTCTTTGTGTCAGTTGTGGACACTTCTTCATCCGTGATCGGACAATATTGGGACACTTGTCCAGCATTCTCCACACCGCAGATTCTGAAGCATCAATGCCACAAGTACCACGGATTTCACTGATGCTGATCGTGCTATTCGACGCAGCCCGTAGAATTTCTCTTTTTTCACCGTCATTAAACTTGCCAGGTCATCCACTACTCTTCTTTGTACCGTATTCTTCTTGGTGATGCAGAAAATTTATAATAGCCTTCATGGAGCGCTTGACGACATCGGCAATCTGCTTCACCGTGTAACCGGCAGTTGACAGTGCTTTAATTTGATCTCTTTCATGTGGACTCAATGTAGGAGCACGACCTATTGTTATGATGATTCATGATTAGTGAATTTACGCTGTTTTCGTTAAACAACACCAAAATATGTGAAGTGTGCTGTCATTTTGGAACGATGAAAAGTGTGTGGTTTTGAGAACAATTAGTCTAAAAATGGTAATTCTTTATGAAAAACGATGAAATTTAAACTGAAGATTTCCAAGGCTATTACGCCTCACCTCAGAAAAAATTGGATCAATCTGGTGACTGAAAACAGAAAACAAGCAAAAAAGGTTGTGTTGTATCATTTTGAAACGCAATATACCAAATATAAGAAGAAGGAGAATTTTAATACATAGTGGAGCAGAAGAATCAGATAAGTGAATTTTTGGTCGGAATTTAATGTGTGACTATTAAAAAAGAGGGTGAAGCAGAATTAATATGAGTTTGGAAGAAACGTATAATTAGAGGTTATAAATTAGAAGTGCTACTAAGAGGACTTTAAGGTAATTTTGATGTAAGCTTAATTTCCTATCAATAGAAAAATAACAACCACTTAATAAAAAACATTTAATTGATAACTGTACCTTCTACTATTATATTTTTTCAATAAATAAATAACTGAAAACTGTTTAAATCTGTTGCAGAGACTATGACCACAGAAGCAAGTACAATTCCTGCCAATAACTGTGGGTGACGTATTATATTAATTATACCATTCGCAATAACCATAAGCACTTTTTTTGATTTTAATAATTAGTTACTAACAACTTCATAAATTTACACTATTTAGGTTAATTTATAGTAGAAAGTCAAGGTTCTACCTATTTATTAACTGGTTTTAAAAATTTTAGATCTAATATAAAGAGCACTATAAAATCTTAATGAGTCTAATTTGAAAGCAGATCACGAAATTGTCTCACTAGTTTGGAATTCAGTGAAACTCAACTATGTAAATTCTAAAAATAAACAATTGAAATCTGTTGCAGATACTATGACAACAGAAGCAAGTACAATTCCTGCCAATGACAGTGGGTGACGTATTATATTAATTATACCATTCGCAATAACCATAAGCACTTTTTTTGATTTTAATAATTAGCTACTAACAACTTCATAAATTTACACTATTTAGGTTAATTTTTAGTAGAAAGTCCAGTTCTTAGATGCAAGTTTACTTAAGATTCCGTCCTTTGAAAACATAAAATTTTGTCATAAAATAAAAAGAAGAATAAAAAGTAAATAAATTTAGTATGTCAACAATGTCCATCTATTTATCAAAATAACTGTGATGGAATTGTGCGAAGGTTTTGCCCTGATAACAGCACGGTTTCTGTGATTACAGAAAGTGAATTGGAACAGTGTAGGTTAGAATTTTTGAAATATTTTGGAATTATCTATTAACAGTAGCATTTTTAGAGAATGTCTACGTAGGGTTAACGTTATATTTATTACAATTGAACATCATTCACCATGCTAAGAAAAAAGATTAATCATTGTTATGTAGTGAGTCATTCACCTGTCCACCAGGAACATATGGATACTACCGGCCTGCAAATGGATATTACCCATTACTTTTACCAGAAGGTATGTAAATAAGTTTTTGTATCTAAAATTTGTCATAATATAATCTTACTGTGTACTATTTTGTGCTTAATTTGTCACCATATTTTACCATTCACCCTCTGTTTTCATGTATAAAAAATATAGGTAACTACTTATAAAGTCCATAAAATATAGAAGAAATATATGATTATGCATTTAATATTATATTATATCCTTATGCCAGATGCAAGCACAGTGCATTGTTACGAGTCTCCCAATAACCAGTGGTATACTTCTGAAGAAATACAAATTAATGGCGTTTTTTGCGCCAGCTGGACCTAAGTTATTTTTTCAAATTTGACTAAATATCGATGAATTACTAACGTTCCAATTAAAGAATTATTTTCTAGATTTATTTCCATATAGATTTCGAAGATTTCTCAATTTTAACAATGAAGTTGTTTTCATAACCGTATCTTACATGTTCTACATCAACATTTATATGAGTATGCGCTAAATAACTGTAAATTTTTTCATTAATATAAATTACAAATGAATTTCTCAACGAAATGAAAAATATCCTTGACTTTCACTACTTTTCTCTGCAATTTTTAAGAAAATGTATTGTTTCTCCTCGTAAGCAACTTTCTACTTTTAAACAAAACTTTTGTTTTAAATTTTATTCATGTGAAAGTTAGAAATATTCATAAAGTGAGAACGGACTGCTTCACCAAGAATCTGGGCCAATGCCGATGTAAATAAATTTGAAAGCTTAATTAATGGAACACATGTTTAGCATTGATCACATATTCTTATATATACATATAGAGCTAAATTTGGTCGTAGCTACGTAATGTAAAAGTGACAACGTAATACAAGTTAGGAGCATTAATTCAGCTAAAATAATAATGTAATACGAACAAAATAAGAAAGCTCAAATACTAAAACTCTGCTTATAGAATTCTAAATCATTCAATATCACTAAACGATTTGGCAAATGTAAGTTAACTGAATCTTGAAGAAAATATATTAAAAATATAATAAAAAATAGAATGGATTGTGAAAGAAATAGATTAGCCTGGATAGTTATTTCCATACAAAATAACTTTAGGTACTTCGACGTCCTAATAATACAATAGTATTAACTTAACATCAAAATTTCTTCATATATTTTACTCAATAATATGGAAGCAAATGCATGTCTTAAATTTTACTCATTGAAACCTTCCAACTGTTGCAGATCCTCGATGATCGGTTAGTTGCAAATATTTGTCGAATTCGTGAGGGTTAATATCCTGGATTAGATATTTAATGAAAAAATCATATAATACATCAGATTTTTCATGTATGTTCTGGTTATTAATAGTGCTTAAATATTTAGACATCTTGGGAAGATCTCTGTTGTGCTAAGATGGTGCCATCAATAGTGTTGGTTGGGTCTCTGATCTCGAATAATTTCATAAGAACGATACAAATGTAGCTCTAAATTTTACTCAGTAATTTATGGAATTGAGTAAAGACCAGTAGTTTTGTTCTATTTATAAAATAGTCATCCATGATGACAAGGCTAAGAGTGATAAGGTACTATTCATAAATATTAATTCTACTGAATCAAACTAGAGACAAATCTTGATAATGAATTTTCAAGCAGGTCAATTAGTGAACGTCATAATTAATGTTCTAAATAAACAGAATTGAAAATAAATAGCTATATGAAGCCAGAATAATATGTCATGTAGTTAAGTAGTTCCTTTAGAACTCTTTTTGACTACTCTTGGTAGCTCAATAAAATCCGCCTGGTTATGGTACTAGAAGTGTTAGAAATTCTTGATTGTAATATTACCTATCTGTTTATATACTAGTAGGAAAATATTTATCACATTTAGCCTCAATTTATATGTCTCCAGCTTTCTCCCGATTTTTCTGTACTAATTATAAATTTTATTTAACTAAATAACCATAAATTATTAATTTTAAACCATTTGCTTTTTTCTATTTCTTACATCATGTATTAAAATTAATGCGAATTATTGTTATTATAAATGTCACATCTGATTAGCAGTAACCTGCAGCAAAAAGGATAGAAAAGAAATATCATTAAAGATTGATCAATCTTACAGAAATCGCAAAGGTTGCATCAATCCCAATGGGCGGTGCATAGTCGACTTCCATTCCAGAGTCTGCCACCGCCCCACTATCAGCGGACATTGTTCGCTAAAAATATTTTAACTACATTTTAATGTAAATTTCAAGTAAAAATAAAACATTTATATGCTAAATTTATGTTGTGGATTTTAACTTCAAAAATATAATTGAGGCATAAAAATAACAACTAAAAACTGTAAAAGAGAGAATCAAAGCAGGACAAATACTGAAATATGAACAATTAAAGAACATAAACAAATGAAGTATTTAGAAAAAATTATTTACATCATGAGCAAACTGGGGCGTCAGGTGCTGTCCGTGTGGATTTCCTGAGTTCATTGGTGGAAATGAATACTGAGACTGATTATGTTGCTGAAAACAAACTATAAATAATAAGTAAGCGCAAATATACTAAATTACATTTCTTCAAGCCTTTCCTTTAACAAATAAAAATGATCGAAACATATTAAAATAAAATATATCTAGTGCATACCATCATATTATTGTTTGTCTGCATTGGTGACATGGCATTATGATACTGCTGAGGACTCTTGTCTAGTAGACCCTATATTTAGTGAATATGATTGCACTCTTTAGTTTATATGAAATAAGATATTTTATCTAAATAGAACAGTATTAAAGATGCAAGACCATTTAACAAAATGAGGTACGCATATATCTGTCGAAAATTGATACCGTATTCGTTAAGTGTTCTACGAATATTCTAAAGAAAGCATTGATAAGGAATGGAGATCGTTTTCCATATTGCTTATAACATTTTTATCTTCATATGATCTGCATACATATCTATCAAATTTTACCCTCGAAATATTGCTGTTTATGTGTCAGGTTATGTATGCTCACTAGTACGCAAATATTTGATCGGCGGAAGTAAAAACAATACACTAGGCTCCAGCCAACATTGAGTATTGTCGTGATACGAAAAGCTTAGAGATTAAGTATAACTGATATATTGTTTGCTGTGAAAGTGTTTATGACTACAATTTACCTTACTAGAAGTTTTATGTATTACCATATTTCAACAAACAATTTGTTTCAAAAGATAATGTGGTAAAAAACAACGTAAATGCCTGTTTTGATGAATATGAATAGGTTTTAAAAAATATATCTGTAATGCGAAAAAAGAGGATATATTAAAACAGAAGAGAACTTTTTAATAGTGATTAAGCAACTTATTATTCAGTTTACTTACCGAGCGGAGCAGTTGCTCTTGTTTTTCTTGCATACTCACTCGCTCATTTTGCAGCTGCTGAACCCGTTGAAAAGTAGATGAATTAAAGTCCTAAAAAGAAGATGAAATCATAAAATATGAAAAATAGAAAAACAAAAGAGCTTTAAACTTAATATGAATTGGATATTAATGCAGATATAATACATTGGAGAAAATAGGATTTAGGAGATCTTTACCGGGGGCATCTGCCCATACCCGTGTTGTGGTGGCTGCTGCATCATTTGGTGGGGCTGTGGCTGATAATACTGCTGCTAAAATACAAACAAACATATATATTATAACATTTTAAACAAGTCTTTTTCAAGAATATAATTGTAGTTAATCATTTAAGTAAATTTTTAAGCATTATTATCACTACCAGAACAGATTTTTATTTATATATTCACTATCATAAGGGTTTTACGTTTATATTTTATTTTCAAAACAGTGTCTTAAAAAAGGCAGCATTAATCTATGTGAAGTGGATATAATAAGGTTTTTTTGGTTCATATCTCGATATGTTTCAAAAGCATGCTGGTATTGCATAGGGAGTAGGCCATAGCTACGAATATAATCATGAAAAAAGCTGTTATATAACAAAAAAACATTTAAAATGGCTTTTTCAGTATATATTTATATATTTCTACAAACCTGCATAACAGATTGTTCCTGATACTGCTGTTGTTGTTGAAAAGCGTGACGCTGTCGGATTTCCTCTTCTTGTATATGCTCCGCTATATGATGGAACTTTTTCTTCTATTTACAACCAACCTCGATTTTATGATTAATTACTTTTAACCATGTTTTCTTATCATAATTACTTATCTAATTTTGTTAAGATATTTAAATGTTTAAACTTTATAAACTAATTCTACTTCGTTCTCCTACTATTTCCTCATTTAATATGTATATCTTATCTCTTTAAATGTTCAGTACTCACGTATTCGAGGATCATACCATGTAGTGGTCTGGTTGTTATGATCTACAAAATATCGATTACCCAAATCATCGAGTTTCATTTCCCAGTTTGGAGGCAATGGACCAAGCGGTGTTACTTTTTCGGTCGCAACCTACAGTGACATTATATTAAGAATTTACAATAGATGGAGTTATACAATTTTAAGAAAATTACTTGTGATGGGTGTCCAATGTCATGAATTCCAACAATCATTGGGTCGAGCGACTGACTTTTCCCTCTCGGATCGTACATTGTTGACGATGCAGGCCTATAACTAACTTTATCCACTTTAAATTTCAAAAAAAGACTTCTATGCTAAATCGTAAGTATATATAAGGTAATAGTTAACACATTTTAAAATATATGTGTATCACTTCCAAATATGTGATGATTATAGATGTTAATTAGTCAATAAATATGATTTTCCTGATACTGTTTATTTTACTAGAAAACTATGAACATTTAAAGTTAAGTTTAAATTGGTGATAAATAACTAAACAAATTACATACTCTGGGTAAGACTGATGACCTCCGTATGAGGCTGCGTAGTTGGCTTCGTGAGATACAGAACGCATATGTTGTGGAGCACTGACAAATAAATTCAGCCTCCAATTTAATGATTTTGAAATGCTTTGCAGCTGGAATTCTTTCAAAATTAAGTTACATACCTGAACGTCGAGTCAGGAACAGGAGGAATTGCAGAGACTGATTTTGAGTGGTGATGCGCAATAATTGGCTGTCCTGTCATAGGCCTGCAGTGAAAATTCTAGATGCTTTATTTCTGCAGATTACCATACTTTGCAATTTATTTTATTTTCTGAAAAAAACGAAGCTCGTACCGGTTGCTGTACATATCAAGATTTCGCGTATCTAGTTCAGGAGCACTAGCTTGTTTTTTATGGAAGGGTGTCATAGTGGGTACCTAAAAATATTGGTCAGTGCAACAAATGTCGAATTAAATTTGATCATCAAGAAGCACTTGTTTGTATTTACTTAAAAATGGCAGTCTTCACATTTTTATTCATATTAGAATATAACCCCTTACTTGTCCTGTCATGCTAGCAGGGCTAAGTGTATTTCTTCCAGCAGAACTCAATCCATCGTCACTAGATCCTTGTGGAGAATGGCCAGCACTACTTCCACGAGGACGCATTTTAGGAGCATAGTATGTCATTGGAAATTTCTGCAACTACGTTGGACCATAACTTTTGATCTAAGCAATTTTTATCAACATCTGTCCAATACCTTATTTGGTCTTCTCTCATATAATTTCCCATCATTCACTCTTCCTGCTTGGAACAGTTCATCAATACTTTTGTTAGTATCCACGTAAGTGTGAATCTAAAAGAAGTAGGTAATACAGAAGCTTAAATTATTTGCTCCATGGTTTCAAACTAATCCAAGATATTGATGTTCGACATCTTACTGACGACTTTAAACTGCAATAGAAACGCTCCATATTCCATAAAAATTCAATATTTCTTGACTAGTAAGTGGATTATATCCGTGAGTTCAACTCTTCTTTGTAGAGAAGAATTCAACCACAATCTTTTGAATGAAGATAATTACCATATTATTCATACGTACTTCATATTATATCGATACTGCATAGAAGAACATGACTAAACTGAGGTTTGTCCACCGTCACTGTTTTAGGGTGAACAAATAACCTAATTAATATAACATTCCGGCTCGTGCTTTCCAGAGAATTGTACACGCCAAATATGAATACGCTAATTAGATTTCTGGCCTTTAGTATTAAAATGTTCCTCTGTGTAGTAAAATTTGCTTAATGTTTTAAGTATTTAATTATTCTGGCAAATAAAAACGGACGTAATCTTATTTGATTTACCTGTACAGAAGGTCCTGGCATCCCCATGGACATCTTATGTTGCTTCGTCTTTTTTGACGCCATGTGGCCTGAATTTATATATATTTTAGAACAACTGTTATAAAAAAGACACTCACGGAAATTTGCATAAAATTTTTCAAAGAGACATTTAAGAGCAATATTTTTTATTTAGAAATAAATGTGGTGATTCTGTACATAAACAGTGCATTCTACAAGACATATATTATGACCTGTAATTAATAAAAAAAGAATATATATATATATATGAGACTTTTTTATTTATGAGTTTATTTAAGCATTTCACATTAACTAGAGTAATAAAAATAGCTTAAAACAAAATGAGAGCTCATTTGCTCCTCCAAAATCTTAAAGAGTAAAATCATGATTCGATAAGTATAATATAAACTGGCTAATAAATTTAGGAAAAAACATTGGGTGAATGTCAATAAATTCATTATTCACCATTATACTTGGAAAGTTACAATAAATAATTGGAACTTATAGTAAACTAATGTAATACTTGATAAAATGGGGTGAGGTTGCGTAGCTTCTGAATATCGTAGACAAGCAGAAATGCAACGTCTAACAAATAATCTTCAATTCCTTTATTTAAGATAGCTCGCAGTTAAATATCGCAATAAATTGAAGGCGATGATTGCAGTAGGACGTCTGAAGATGGAAAGATATGGGTGTAAGCAATCCGCTCAGAAGGCAAACAGCCGAACATGAATGATAACAAGAGACACTATCGCCTATAGTAGGAAACATGGACTATGGTCAATAATTAATGTTTCTAAAATATATACAGCAAACACTTGCATAAAGTGTTGCCTGAGTTCATACATAAATAAATAGAAAATAAATAAGTTATACGATGGGTATAGATAGTAGACAACATGAATAGAGGAGAAATCTACATGTGTAGTCATGTTTTAATTTTTTGTGAAGTTAATAGAATACTAAAGACTCATTCTTCAGACACTTTTAAATTAAACGTATTTACTATATAGTCCATGTACTTATATATAAGTAGATACATAATTTGGTTTACGACATTTTGAAAAACAGTACTAGACATCTGAAAGTTTTGCAATGTAGGTCTGTTATTGAAATGGGAAGAACTATAATTTCTATAAATATGACTGAAATGTTACTAACAACAAAGAGCATAAAGAAGAAAAACTGGCATAATACTAAATGGAAACATCGGTAGGTTATCCAGAACTGCTGAGCCAATTTTAAACAAAATTAATAAGAAAAGGATGATTAACCAGCAAAATACACTAATATTAATATGTAATAAATGAATTACTTCAAAAATATAAATTTCTAAATTATGTCATATTTAAGATATAAATTTTAATAATTTGTGCGATATAATTTTTAGACATATGAGACAAGTTATTGTATATCGTTATTATGTTTATAACCTTTAATAAGACTGAAAAAAGAATACTGTTTCCTATGTGTATATAACGAAACTGTTATTTTCCACCTAGATAGTAATAATTTTTCTAAAGAAATTTCATTGAAAATAAAATTAAAATAAAACAACAGTTAAATACATGTATATATGGAAAAAGATTCTTATAGAGGAAATGCCACATGCGCTATCCTACTGAATAGGAAGGATACAGACAGAATCGGAATAACTAGCAGTGCAGTGAGTCATTGGCGCCGAACAAAATGAAGAATAAAGATAACAGAATAAGTGAGATACACAAATGGTGGATGCATGTCATGTAAATCGTATATATTACAAAGAAACGACAAGAATATTATCCTCATTGTCAGCTTTAGAAGACCAATTAAAAATAGAGCAAAACTAGTAAAGGCACTACAAAAATTTAGTTTTCAGGAAAAAATAGATATTGCAGTATCTTCACTGCTAAAATCATCCGGAAGTGAAAAATATAACCAAAAGTTAATCACATAATATATTAAAGAAAAGAGCGACTACCATGAATTTTCTGTTTAGATATGAAAAGAAATGGAACGCATCTAAACGCGACACATATCCTACTGTATCGCGTGGCCTGATCCCATTGCGACATTGTGGAGCCTTATATAATCATGGGAGGTGCAGAGGTAATTGAAGCTGGCGGATACGGTGCAAGATGATTAATGATAGGGAGAGAGAAGGTAAGAAGAAATACAGTTTCAATGAAAACAGAAAAGCGAAATATTAATACGTAAAATACAGTTTATTTTCAAAATTTCCCCATTCCATTCGATAGACTTAATGCAATATAATAACTAGAAGTCGATATAATTAATTAATTAGCATAAACTTGTATTGTGACTTATGAAGAAAAACTATTATTGAATTTATATTAATTTCATATGCCTCATGAATTTATATCTTGACGTCAAAAATAAATCATATGCTACAGGTTTTTTTCCTCAAAAAATCTAGCGCGGATAATCGTTAATTTCTTATCTAGCGAGCAAAATATCTGCAGTTCCTGACTTATCACGAACGATACAGATAAAGTACCAAGACGTCATGAAGTTAGAAACTATATCAATTCACTTAAAATAATTAGGAAAACGTTCAAATGCTAAAAGTCGACTTCTAACAAAAGCTTAAACCATTACAATGAAAGGTACTTGTTGAAAACCACAGAAAAAAGAGAGAAATATATGAGCATAAAGATTAACTGCAAAGAATCGATGGGAAAATGAAATGATTCTTACAGTGAACATCTGATAGCAAATCGATCGCGGTGTTTCGCGATGCGTGGCGCGGCAAGACAGAGATAACCTTGCCTCCCTACAACCGACCGCCTCGTACTGCCTGCGGTTTTCTTAGTCCTTTCACTCTTCACAAAAGTGAATGGAATGAAAATAAAGACATTTCAGCATTGTCTGATAAAACTTGCTTGAAGTTAGCAGTTATATTATAAAAGTATAGAAACGCAAATTCTTTGTAAGAATAGTTAGTATTTCCAGAATCGCATACTTATCAGTCATATATCCAGTGACACTTATTTTAAAACTATAGTCGTAATAACTTATAGCTCGTAGCTATAGAATGGGTAAGGAACAAATAGTATGAAGTATGAGGAAGGCCGAAGAAATAGCCGTCGAGGTTAAAGCCTACAACAATCTTGCCTTCGAGACGGGCCGTTTTGTAGCGTGTTTAACTCGCGCGTCTTATGCAAGGTCGTCGCGTACTATACTAATACGACACATTTATGCGCCGATTGACTTTGGACAATGGGTGCGCGGAATGCGCGGACGAGTTGATAGCAGGTGAGTTTCCAGTCCAGCTGACATATTCTCGCTTCAATCGAGATACAATAAATAATGATGGTAATATTATCAAAATATCAAACTGTACTAACATATTAATAAGGAGAAGTATGATTAAGATAAACTTTAAAACGTTCACTTTCAAATTTAATTAAAAGAAGTAAAAAATAAGCTAGAAAAAACATTTCATGTTGAGGGAAAGTAAAAAGCATAGGAAAAGATTAAAACGGGTACAAAAAAGAGATATGAAAGAGCAAGTAAGCCTCAATAAATGCAGCGACGGTACGTAGTGTGCGGTGGAAAAAGTGTCCAAACACATTCAATGGTTGCTTAACACACGCGACAGCGAACACTAGTAGGCTTACGCCATATCTGGCTTGCCGCAACCTACGAAAGAAGAGTCGGTGCAAGCAGGTAACTAGTAACTTACACTTTCAATAATCCCTTATTTGCATATTATCTTTGCAAAATAAAAAGGCAGACTTACCTGACAAAAATAGTAGAGGAATAAAATACTACTTAGTAATAAATGCTAACTGTAGCATTCTAATACAGTGCAAACGGTTGTAACAAATACATTATGTACTTTTGTGACCGGGTTGACCTTATAAGCCTCAAAGACCATCCGGAAATTTGATTTAAAAAATTACTGATGCTATCAAATCCTATATGAAATTATGAAAATAAGCAATGAAGATCGGGCTATTAACATTATTTGTAACAATATTGACGAAATTCTTCTAATACATGATTTCAGATTGAAATATAAGTAATAAAATAGTTTAACAAGAGTAATATTAAGTATGAATGAACAATTTCTTTGAGAATACTTCTGTTCGAGCTAATATTAGCGACAAACGGCGAAGACACACACACAACAGCTGACGTTTCCATTGATCAGCGGTAGATAACTCATCAATGAAAGAGAAAGAGAAGAGAAAGAAAGAGAAAAGTTTGATACATGAAAGAAAGTGGAGAAATGCTATTTAATGAAAAATAAAGTAAGAAAAAAGTAAAATTAAACGGTTCTATGCAGAAAGTACTTTCCAGTAATTATAGATTAGAAAAAGAATACATTAAGTCTGAAACAAATACGACTGAAGGAAAAGAGCATAAATAACCACAAAAGTATATAAATCGAAAACGGATTGAATTAGGTAGAACGTTGTTGCTATGAAAGACAGGATGATTGAACCAGCTATGAGAATAATTATGACGCAATCTTGCATTGAACGAAGACTTTCTTATCGAACCGGCTCCCGACTTAGCTCAATTAGGTCGCACAAATCCGGAGTTTTCAGAGAACATTTAAAGCTTACTTAATCATGATAACTTCATCATATATTTATATACTAATCTGTCCTTTAATTGCTTTCATGTTTCAATCCCGCTTACAGCTTTTCTGTTTAATTCCTATCTCATCTACAAGAAATATTTGTAGATTACAAGGAAAGTTAAGGGATATAGTGGTTTTCCTAAACTTAATCCTATAACGATTTAAGGTACGTCGCTGTAAATCATGGATGTCAAAAACAGCTCTATCTCTTATCATTACTAAATAAAACAAAATCAGTTACATTCAGTTCTATTAACTATCAGTAATCATAATATTCTACGATTGTTTTATAAAGTTTATAAGAATAAATATACGTACATTAAGTTTTATGGCTTAAATAGAAGAAAAATAATTTATATGGGAATTGTGTCCACAATGAAAGTATGAGAAATTATTTTATAGTCAATTAGCGATTTAATTCATCGTTGGATTTTTGAAATTTTTTTTACCATACATTTATACTCTAAATAATCTAGGATAATTGAATTATTGATATTCAGTTTTTTATAATTCGAATTTGTATTGATTCAATACTATTAGAGATAAACATGATAAATTGTAAAATCAATAGTCACCAGTAGTCAGTCGGCTGTCGACGATGATTACTCATTAGTCTTGGGCGGGCCGCAACCACCCATCTCCGTCTTACCTGGTCGAGCCGGCGATACGGTCACTGATTACACATCGATAACCCTTTCCCATACTAAACCGATTTATAACTGTTTTGTTCCACATGATAGCTAAGCCGAAATATCAATGCAACAATAATTTTACTAAAAAGTTTGCTAGCAGGACACTTGAAAAATTAGAATCCTGTAGTTCTTTGCCCAGTATTGTGTTTATTTATGGATATGAAATATAACTCTAGAATAATTGTAATATTTTCAAATTATTAGAGATGGAGCCTTGAATAGTGCAAATTTACTACAATTTTTCATTAAAAAAAACATGATATGTTTCTCTTTAGTTTTTAAATTAATTTCATATTAAAATGCCACATTACTAATGTCACTTTCTTGATCAAGCGTGTGTCTAGCGGTTTACCAAGTTTCTGATACTAAAAAGCTACTTTTGTTGTTTATGCATATTTTAGGCGTCCACTTTGTCGACAGTAGGATACGATTAATGCCTAATTTTTTTAAGAATCGTATTACACTAAAAATATGTAATCTAATATAGTATAGAAAGGTGGTTTAAACAAGTGATTACTTTATGAAAAGTCATAATAAATCTACAAAGTATTTTTGTGATTATTTGCATAATTCAAAGCTTAGTGAACAATTGAGAGGGAGTACTTGCTATAGCTTTGAGAATGACTGCATAATCATAGTTGAAATACATTAAGGGGAGGCTATAAGTAATTTCTATTCCTAATTAAATATTTGAGAATAATTGCAGGCAAAACTATTTATAATAGGCTAGTTTTGTAAGGTTAACAATAGTGCGTATATTGCAACAGATATGTTGGCGTTTCTGTAGAGAATGAAGTGTTTGGATGGGACATACAAAGCAACTTGACTGAATAAAAATCCTATTAAATAGTTTTTAATGAGACATAAACAAGTCTGTAAATTCAAAGATAGTGTGGCTAGAAAACAGAAAAATAAAGGAAAAGATACGACTATGAAGAATGAAATGGTTAATATATTTATTCATCTGGCAAGTAGAAAGGAGCAAATGGCAATTAGTAAAAAGTTATTTGTATACGACTAATAACAAGAACATATAGAAGTTCCGTATGAAGATGAGAAATAATAAGCATTAATAAAGAAAGATATAGGCGAGTTAGATCGCTTGTAAGAAACAGTCGCGGGTCCGCAATTGTCTCGGCTGTTCGCTTGCACTGTTTTTGTTTCCCAACCAGTTTTCGCTCTGCCTTCTCTTCTTATAATATATAATTTATAACTATTTGCTGTTATTTTGATGCTGAATCAAGGTTTACCACTGTCACTTCTCAATCAAAAATCAACAGGCACAATAGTCTGTCACGCTCGAATTTAGTTAATATTTTGTTATTAATTGTTATCTTATAATGCATTTATATTAGTTTTAAAAGCTACGAATATTATATGGAAAGTATATAATGAATATTTTGAAGTAATGACGAGGTGTTTAAAGAGTTCTTATTGAATATTGATACCTCCGTGCGAAAAATCCATGTTTTTAGGTATGAAACCTATCGTATAAAGCGCTTATTTTAAACGATTCATGCTTTATTTTAAAAAATCAAAATTAAAAGATTTTGAATTCCCTTTCCTCATTTTTGCTTTTAATTCTTACTTTATTTTGGTTTCTTTTTCGCTGCTCCCTCTTTTATCTTTCTAAGCAGATATGTTTCCTTTCTAACAAAGATTATTTCTTCCATCTCTTCTCTTTATATTTTTCCGTCTCCTTAAATCATACCACAATGCGGGACTAAACTATATTTTTGGTTTCGTTAAAAAGGGCACATGCAGATCGAATTGATATTAAGGTTGGGTAATTCAACCAACAGATGCATAAAAACAACATATACATCCAAATAATAAAGGAGCGAATCAGTAGTCAAAGTTTCTTTGGGACGAAATAGAGAACGAATTATAACCTGAACATAGTTGTAAAGCCTCTTGGGAGTACAAAGTTCGACAGTTAAGGAACTTACTAGTAGTACTGTAGATAGACAATGCTTGAGAAGTTCAATAATGACATAGGCTAAATAATCCACATGAAAGAATAAATTTCTTCCAATATAAAAATATTTAAGATGCACATCATATAAATACTTTGTAATGTAGCAGTGATCACAAAGAGATCAAATCTCATTGCAAAAAAGCTTATAAATTGTATTATTATGTACTTACAATAACAATCTAATAGGTGCTATGGGAATAAAGAGGTACGAGTATAAATAAACGTCTCTGAATTCTATGCAAGTATTGCAAGACCATGAGTTATAATTAAACCAAAAACAAGTAGGGAGGTGTGAGAAAACAAGAATAGATATTAGTAATAATAATAATTTATTGATTTGATAGGTTTAGTGCGAACAGCGACATTAGAAAATAGTTGTTAGATCATGAAATAATAATAATAATTTCAACATTAACATCAAAATCTTAAAATTTGAAAGATTTAAAGACCTTAACGGATAAATTAAAGTTCTATATCAGTTAACTTCTTTGCCTACGGGTCTCTGTGGTATTCAAGCATCTAAGCGAATTCTGTGTCCTGCATCTACTTTGCCACAGCCAACTAAAGTGGACTGAACTATCAGAAACACCCAAGGTGATGTCCAATTGAATCGTTTAATCTTCGCTCGTTTCTGGACAATGTTCTCCTTAGGTAGTTGAAAATGACCTTGGGACAAGGGCGATAAGGGGAACTCAAGCTTATATGGGAGATACTCAAAACGAAACGTAGGATTTGGTTCCATGTCCTCAGAAGTGTAGAATCATTAATTCTCTTACATGGACAATACATGAGATATTGATTGATCCGAGAGACAGGCTACTACTGGTGTCGCTATTGGACTCGTGGAACTTGTGATAGTTCTCTAATTATGTTATTTAACCCATCATTCATTTCTGAAATTCTGACTAGATAGTTAATTCAATAGCTTTAGTATAAGAGTCAGGAGATCCGGATGTCAGAATTTCCAACGTTAGGTGGTCCCATATTTTTATATCTTATCAAAAATGAATTTCTTAGCGGGTCGGTGTTTATTCATAGTACCAGAATAGTATGTCGATGGGTTCTACGGATATCTGATCTGGGTGAAAAAGTAAAAAGTAGTGAGGTCAATACTCATTTTATGAGGTAGGATCTTGTACATAAAAGTTCAACCTGCCAGATGACGTCTTTTAGCCAGTTTCTGTTTCCAAAGCGCCTAGAGGTTGATGGTAGTTCAAATCTGTGCATCCGATTCTATCAAATACGTGTTTTTTTTTAATTCCTCTGCACAGATTCTAGTTGTTTCCTTTGATTAGATTTAGAAGGATAGCGTAGTTCGCAAAAAAGTATTATAATATTAGCCGTACATAGAAAGTAACAAGTTTGCATAATGTTTGAACATTGCATATTGAGAAGGATTTTAAGGTAAATCTTGAAGTAGCAGTAGCACTGCGTGCAACTGAATCAATATGGTTATGAAAGGAAAATTCTTTATAGTAAGTGATTCCTAGGTGTTTGAAAATCTAAAGTTCGTATTGGATTCGAGGAAAATACATGACTTCGAAAAAGATAGTGGAATGCATGCAATAGTCTACTTTAATCTTTATTTGTTACTTATTTACCTAATTTTATCTTATTTTGATTAACAGCCCAGATCTATATAAACTTATGTGATATTTGTTTCTCAACTATGCCAAACTCTACTTCCCCCTAAATTAAACTACATAGAGACAAAAAAAAGATTTTGAAAATATTCGAATTCAACGGTTACTTTATGTAGGTAATCGGTTTACTATAGAATGCTAATCTTAGAATCTCCTTAAAAAGTAAATCGTTTATAATTTTAAAAGGATTGCAAATTCCGCATTATAATTGTTGAAGTAATAAGAAATAAATGCAGTTTTAAGTATCATAAATGAATTACAAACTTTTACTATGGATATAAATAATTCTAAATTACCTAGAAGCATTAGATAAATTCATAAGACATTAAAAAAAACTATATATATAATTGAGAGAAAAATTCGCTTGGGTAATAGATTATTTGAAAATATATTTGAATTGCTCGCGAAGTACGTTCTTCTGAACCTTGGCCATAGAATTTTTAGGTAGATTAGGAAGAATGACAACTCGCTTTGGTACCTAAATATGACAGCTAATATAATCCCTGATCCCAATATTTTTTGTATTGGTTCCTCTTCTTAGCTAGTTTTTAAATAAACTTAGCTTATAACTCGCTAGCTGCTCTTTTAGGTGTTTGATGATACGTGGCTCCATATCCTTATCTTTAGCAATTATAGTATCTTTTAAAGATATTATTGCTACAACACCTTCACCAAGATCTTTGTGTGGAGCACCTAAAATTAAACAAAATTTTAATTTTAGTGAGTCTATTTTATCAAAAATGATTTAGCGAATAATAGTATAATCCACATTGCAACTAACCAATGATAGCAGATTCAGCAACTCCATCGATTTCATCAATTTGATCCTCGATTTCTTTTGGATATACATTTAGACCGCCAGTAATGACAATATCCTTATTACGGCCCAAAATTCTTACAAATCCTTAATAATCACAGTAAGGTAGTTAATAACTATTTAGTAAGCTTATCAATATTTATTAAAGGACTCACCATCCTCATCGAATTGCCCTATATCACCTGTAATAAAAAAGCCATCACTTGTAAATTCTTGTTTCGTCTTTTCCACGTTGTTCCAGTATCCGCCAAATAAGGAACTAGATTTGATTTCAATACCACCGAACTTGTTCAGCCGCAACTGCGAATAGGCATAAACATACTTACATGTCTATTACCTCATTATCATATAATATTAATTTTAAACGATTGTATTTCTATACCTTAGTTCCTCTAATGGGCTTCCCAACAAATCCAGGCCTACGTCCTTCTGCCTCATATAAATTGGAACAGATAACCTGTGCTATTACAGAACAAATTTTTTTTAAACATCCATTAAATCATTTAAACCTAGAAATTAGATAAATTAGTCAAGCATACCTTCAGTCATACCATATCTTTCTAAAATGCCTTGTCCGGTTTTCTCTTGAAATAGTTTCCACACAGTCATAGGTAATGGAGCACTACCACTCACAAACAAACGAATAGTATTATAACTATCCCAAGTAAAATATGGAGACGATATCAAACGGCTAAATAATAGCATATATATGAAATTTTTACAAGCCATTTATATTTTGGTCAAATATGAAAAAAAAGACCACAAATAGAACCTATAATATGTAGGAACACCCATCATAACGGTGCTCTGTGGCATCCATCTCAGACAATCATCAACTGAAAATCTTTCTCGCCAGATTACAGATGAATGTGAGAATAACGAACAATTTAGTGATATTAACAAGCCATGCACATGGTAAAACGGTAGCATGTGCAAAAGTCTGAAAATAAAGAAACTTATATAGAATAAACGATTTTCCTTTTTGTACAACAAAAAAAGGTTGGCTATCAAAATACTTAACAAATATATTACAATTAAATACTGGCTTATCATCATGAGTGAATTTCCAGAGATGAACCAATTCTTCTGCATTAGTTGAAATAGAGCCATGTGTGAGCATGGCGCCTTTCGGTTTTCCTGGAAAAAAGTATTTCTAGATTTAAATACTTCCTAAACTTCAAAATATGTTAGCTAACGCAAAATTACCCGTAGTTCCCGACGTATAACAAATGCAAGCAACATCATTGCTCTCAACATTCTCCACATCCATTTCTATTCTACTTTTACGTGTCTCCATAGCTAAAGTCTGTTCAGGTACCACATTGAAGACACACTCTTTGAAAACAGAATCTATTCTTTCATCACATGTCACAATGAGTTTGGGACTAGAATCCTAAGTATGAAGTTCTTATAATATTTGTATCCAAACCATAGCAGCTTAAAACATCATGTAATGAAACTAACCTGAACATAGTGAGAGATCTCTGAATGTGTATAAATAGGATTAACAGGGACATATATAGCACCAAGACGAATACAAGCCATGTATAATGCAATAGAATCTAATGACTTAGATGTTCGTGAAAGGACACGATCCCCTCTCTAAGAAGCCAGAATATCGATTCCAAAATTATGGTAAACTTAATTTCACAAAACCGTACTGTAATGGAACCAACCCCAACTCCATACTTATCACTGAGAGTGGAAACATATTGTCCACAACGTTTGAGAAACTCTCCATATGTTATAGCGCGAGTGTCATGCACAAGGAAAATCTGGAATCGCTGACATTGAACATAATAGCTCATTATCATAGAATATTTCTCCAAACTTTCTTGATTAAAAACAGCTAACAATCGTCACGAATTTTACCTTTTCCGGGTTTTCATGAAGCTTAGCCCTTACAGAAAGATTTTCATTTTTGCAGGCAATGGAACGCGTTAATATAGTCCATTTACTACGAAAAGTTCTTGACAACATCTGATCTTACAAATTAACCTTTAGAATATCAAAAAAACAAAAATAAGGCAACATGTACCACATACCACATTTATATACTTAAAATATAGTGATGATAGTTGAACAATTTTAATCAAATCTTGTTAAGTATGATTGAGACACTGAGAAAATATTAATAACAATTGCTCTAACCATTATTATATTTCGGTTTGTAATATCACTACTTCAGTTCATAAAAACAATTTTAATGAAGGAATAAAAAGGGACTTCCTTCTTATATACTACTTTTGAAGTTTCTTTACAATGGGATTTAGGTATTTTCCTAACAGTTTCTCGCCAAACATACTCTCCTGGGTCTTGCGCGTATAGTCTTCCTCGTTTGCTATGACATCTGAACCGGAGCGCAAACGATAAACCAATTCCTCTTCCAAGCTAAATACAAATTTACTAGTGGATTCGCTTTATATAGCAACAAAAACCTAGGTTAAACAACCTATATTTAAGAGGTCTTGGCTGATATGAATCCTCTTGATCCTGCTGTTTCCGAGCAGCTTCATTTAGATCTAGACCAATCCATTCCGCTTCCTCAGCAGGAATCAGAAATCGAGAGTACCTACATATATATGTATGTATTGGTTATTACCTTAGCTATATCACATTTCAAACAAATTGAAATTAGGATTTTGAAGGAAGGTATTATATATATTTGAGTGCTAAAAATAATTTAAAAAATTAAATTCAGTGATAAGCTATAAATAGTATCATTCAGAAGATTACAGTATAAGTTATACTAACTTTTTCTTAATGTAGGCTCGTTTTTCATCATCGTTTTCATAAAATGAACCATTTGCGAGTGTTAGAAGCATCTCTCTTTTCAACCTTAATATAACAGTTGGTACAATTTAATATATAAAAGGCAGGCCAAATAATGTAAAAGGTCATTGTCTTTACTTAGATATTAAAAAATACCTATTCCCAAGTTTTGAGGCTAAATCAATTTCAGGAGTTTCTAATATATAATAATCCAGCCCAAAATGCTCATCGATCAAACGGCAAGCACGTTCCGTAACAACAATCTATAATAATGATTAAAATAATTGTTTTTACAAAGCAAATTTAACTATTATACTTACAGTTATAAAAGCTTATAATACCTCCATATATTTATCGAGAATTTCAGAATACAGTATTACTTTCTTGAGGTAAGGGAAGAATAGTCGTGGTATCCACTGCCTAGAATGAAGGATGGTATATTGTACAGTTGTTATCTAAACATTTAAAATAATGTAGTAATACCTAGGAAGCACTTTTTTCTTAGTGTATGGTCGTGATTCAACCCAGCCTTTCACAATACTTTCCCCTCCCCAAAGACCTTCGTCTGCTTCTGGAGGATGAAAACCTAGAATTGAAACGTAAACATTTTTATAAAAAGATTAAACAATGTCATTTCCACTTACCAATGGCAATAATAATATTAATTAAACAAGTCAAAGGAATCCAAGTAAAAGTAAACAAACCTATAATAGGATAATTTTCGGCTTCAATCTTCACATTTCTAACTGAGTCCCAATAAAAACGTGATACGGGAGGTCTAAATATATCATATTAACAATAGTTTTTGTGAATCCGTTATATTTACCTATAGTGTACTGGAACAGCGTCTCTTAGAAGATTGTCCCAATAACGCTTCTTAAAATGTTCAGGTAGCCTGTGGACTATAGAATCACTATTCGACCAAATCTCCTCATTACGACGAATACGTTCAGCCTGTATGTACCAGTCATATCATCCTACAAGGACTGTTGTTTCCACAAATTTGCGCAGTTTCTATTGATACTACATTTATTGTAAAATACAGCAAATCACTGATTCTACCTTCAAACTTGTTCTCTACCCACCTTATCCCAAGTAACTAAAGCCTTTGGACCAACTGTAGTAAGACTCGTCAAATTTTTCGTTAATGACATCTGTTATAGATCAAAAGTCACAATTCATTTATAGATATGGGACCTCCCAAAACATAATTTGATGCTTGCAATCTAAAGTTCTAGGGAAAATAAACCCATCCATTAAAGAAAAACCACAGTACGCATAAATACTAATTTATTATAAATCATTAATGAACAAACAACAAATAACTTAAACACAAATATGTTCACCATTTCTCAATTTCTTCACCTAAAATACCTCACATTCTAATCAAAAGTTCTATTAAATTAATACAAGGAATCAAATTAATATTAATTAACAGAAATCTTTAAATATGAATATATATTCATTAAAACTAATTAAATAGATAGTATACCAATTTAAAGGTGGTTTTCAAGTAATCGATAATGGAAGTTGTTCATTAGTACAACTTTATGAGAAAGCACGAATACCTGGCTTCGGTACCCGATGGTATCACGAGGATGTCCGTATTTATAGTGCTTTTTGCCTAGAAACAACGATTTATTCAAAAATGGAAATAAAAGAAATTGCTTTTTAGATTACTGTTATTACTCATAGCTTAGATAATTGCGTGGTCATGATAAAAAAATTTGCATCACAGGATTAATTTAAATTAAACTCACTTTCTTTCTTTGGCTAATGCACGTAGCATGCGATTTCCAGATAGAAAAGTAAATCCTCCAATAATTGAAAGATAATTAAGGGTTTCAAACATGTTCAGTTTCAACCAAAATATGAAGTATAAGCCGAAAAGTGCTAAAACAAGACATTAGTCATATTAACCCTCGACAAATTAGTACTCATAACACTCTTAAAGAACCACCTGTTAATCCTCCATGGAACAAAAGAGTCCATATTGATAGTGGCATGTTCCCAAAGTTAATACCAATTCGAAACCACTAAATATTATTTTACTTATTATATACTGCAATTTTACTCGTAATTTATCATACCAAAGCAAGAAGTACTCCAATGGGGGCTAGACAAATAAAGGTAAAGGCATCAGAGACAACTCCTGCAGGCCTTTTTTCAGGTTGACGGAATTGGTGTTTTATTTCAGCCAGAGCTTTGTAATTAATTTGTTCTGATTTAGGTACAGGTACCACGGAAGCTGCAGGTAGCGAAAGCTTAACATCAGCCTGAATACAAAAGTCAAATAAAGTAACGATTAATTTAATAATATATATTAGAAACAAAGCGTCTTATTAACCTATACTAATTTAAGAAACACTCACAAAAATCCAATCAATTGGTGTCTTAATTGAGACATCGCCGATCAGAAGTCGTGCAGTATACTTGCCCGAAAGACCTTCAAAATCCTTGTGCGACTTACCAAGATCCTAAGTTGTTAATCACCCAGAATGATATACGACATAGAGTATATGAAGTTGAAAAATTATAAATATGGATCTGCTTACGTATTAAAATATCGAACTTACAACATCAAGTAAATATCCTGTTCCGTCCGATTTTGCATCGGCAATGTATATAACTTCTTCACCACTTTCATGTTGGAACACAATGAATACCTGTAATACTAGCTACTGTTATACATCTATAAGAAGTTTATATCAAATTCCGTATCTATACGCCAAGATGAAATAGTACCTGATGAGGCTTAATAAGTGTTCCATCACTTTTAGATTTCACGGAGAACGTAATATATATATGCTTAGAGATATCACCTTCTAAAGTTTTTGATAGCTTTGAAAACTGAACAATACTGAAAAGAGTATGATAAACAACTCAAGTTCATATGATATTCTTCTAGATCGTTTTAATTCACCTGATGAAACCATGTCCCGAAGAAATTGCGTCTTTATCGGAAACAGCAACCTTCAGATCGTGAACTGTCACTTCCTGAGTAATGTTGAAACGCTGTTAGTTAAACTCCTTAAACTATCATTTAACTCCAAAAGACACTATTCGCTACAATTAATAAATCGCTACTAAACCTGGTTTCCCATTACTGCAAGAGCTGGTCCGACGAAGAGTAGAAACAGTAATAGTGCCATTTTGCCTAAAATTAGTTGTAGCAATACTACCTTATAATTGATAAAAATTTGAACTTTACGCCATTAACAAAAAACTAAATTAAGGTGTTACCATAAATAAAAAACTATTTATATATTTTTTTAACATAAAGGCAAACAAAATATCAGTGTATATAAATATACCAGCAACTCCATATTTTTGTTTGCCTTACTCTAACATAGAACATGGTTGTTCAAAAAAACACTAATTAAATTATATAATATAACATTATAACTAAATTTTAAATATTTCTGACGTTTATATCTGAGTAAATCACTCACAATCACACATCACAACATATTAAGGTCTAAAGCTGTCAAAGCATTTATTAAAACCAACGTGTCTTGCTTACTAGAAATTTACGTTGAGACCATTTAAACCATTAATTAATATGTTCCTTTATTTTGTTGTTATATATTGTGGGATGATTATAATAAATATTAAAATATAATGCATGAACAAAAAGTAATAGTTTTTGCTTTAAATTTTTTGTGCAACATAAAATAGAAGCAAACCACAATTAATTTGTTTTCGCATGCGAGCGAAATAGGTTTATGGAACTAATCAGTTCCTAAGTTTTGTAGTTGTGATGTGTTTTTAACCTTAGGTTTAACTATTTTATATTTATTGGTTTCCAAAAACTTAATATCATTAAATGAAGAAACCAAGGGTAAGATGTATTCGTATTACTCAGATGAAGCCAAGCGTACACGTACCATAATATTAAGCGTAACAGTTAAATATTTTTAAAGTTTAGAAACAGCTTTTATGTGAAAGTATACATCTAGGATTACATCCTGAAATGGGAAAATAACTTTATCTAAAAGGTGACCCACAATTTGGAAGAAATACATAGCCTTCAAAATCATTTAAAAAGACAATTTAATGCAAAAAAAATTGAAAGATAAAATTTTAGCGGAGAAGTTATGATGAATTAGGAAGGTTTTTTGCAGTTGTGCAGAAGTGATTGTCTTTTTCCGAATTGTCTTCAGATATTCTTTCTATCATGGATTCTTCAGTTGTCTTCTTTTTCCTTTTGAACACAATTGATATAAGTCTAACAATGAGAACAATTGTCTCAATGAAGGTTAGGATAGAAGCTCCTACAAATAAGGATACTATAATGGTATATACTACCCAGAGAAAGAAATAAACCGCTACTATTTCCAAGAATGTCCTAGAATATTATGAAATAGATAATATAGATGTAAATGCTCATCGTATAGAAATACAATTTAGGGGAACAGCAAAAGGAAGCTCGAAAGAAGGGAAAACTAACCTAGCCATAGTCCTGCTTGCCCACCCATATCTGATATCAAATTTACAATGGAATACGATTCGGACTCTTTAAGCACTTCGTAACTCATTTGTTCATAATAAATCTCGAGCATTGCAGCATGATCTCTTTAAGATAAATTAACTAATTGATTTGACTTTAATAAGTACAAGTTACAATAGCAAAATCATTTTAGCATTTCCCCATCCTTAACCTGAAAGGCAGGGAAACAAACCATTCAGACTACTTAAAGGCCAAGGAGTAACAATTATGATATAAAAAAGTACAACGTTCATGATATCCCAAAAACAGTTATCACGTGTAGTGTATTTTAACTTTTAGTTAATGATAATGTGAAGTGTACCTATAATATTGATTACAGTCGCCATGATGTCCCTCACATTCCATTTTAATGCTTCCACTTGGCCATTTGGCAGCAGAATAGGTGGTACTATACACATCTTGTTTACACGGATGTCTACATTTACAAGAATGATGCTTTGTTGTTAGTTTTGTTCCTTCATTCAGAAGACAATTTCCTAAAATATATTTGCTATCGCACTTATATATTTACTCCCAAGCGACTTCACCGGTTTTAATCTAGTATAGTAAGTTGCATAAATAGTTGCTTAATAACATTATACGACAATGCGAATTTTTAAACTTCGATATCACTTAACGTTTAAGCAATTATATAATTTAAAATAATAATTAAGACCAACTCGTTTCTTCATTTCTCGTGTCACAAATTTTGATTCTATCTGACGGTGCAGGAAAACGTGGGTCTGCACAGCCACAGCGATAAATCATTCGCCGTTGGTAGCAAGTACGGTAACAACCCTTAAGTGGTGTGTACAATGATAGGCTCTTATGAGTCTGTTAACCCAGTTAATTGATAGGATATTGACATTCGCTATTTAAGAAGGAATACAATAAGGAACAAAATTAATTTAAGAGAATTCAAGTAATTGAAACAGAGATGTATACAGGGTGCGGCAAAAGCCCTTATATGGATGTGAAGTTGCATAATTTTATGGAAAAAGTAGTATTTGATGTGAAAATTGGTTCAAACATACATAAGATACCAAACAACAATTTAGTTTAATTGATACTCAAAATTTCCTCGTTTTCCAACCACACAAGCTGGTAGATGCTTACGAAGTTACCCACGATGAGCCACTGTCTTCTTAGTTAATTTCGTCCCAAGATTTAACTAAATTACCCTAAGGAAGTCTAAATTGTTCTAGGATGTTCTACTCAGCTTATTTTTCAAGACTGATCATATTGCGAAGTCCATCAGATTCAGATCAAGCGAATGATAGCTAAATGATCTTGCACCAAAAGTTTGGAAACTGCTAGCAACACAACACAACAGTTGTTGTGGCTCCATGAGTGAGTGTTTAGCTCTCTTGAAATGTCCAATTCTGTAATCCCAAATGTTTTGAAGCCAAGGGAACTACTACGTTCAATAGAATTTCGTCCTAGTGGTATTTCGGTTAGTTTTGATAGGGCTTTGAATATTATATAAATAAACAAATATTATATGGCAGTTCATAGACGAGAGCATTGAATGATATTTGGAGCATGGTCCAAAGGAGGTTTTAAGCAACACACTTGCATTAGCATAGTAAATTGTTACGCCACATAGGCTAATTTAGCTGTATTTACATTTTGTATCAGAAATTTTGGAGCACCCTGTATATTTAATAGTATTCATTACAGCATGATAGTTTATTATAAATCTAACCTCAGGTTCATATTTGTACTGCTTGTAAATATAACCATATGGTAGTGAATCATCTGAATTATGACAATCCCCGTTTGGCTTAGAAAGACGATTAACTTTTCTCTGTAAAAAATCTTGAAAATCCCAAAAACGATTAATCTATTCTCTATCAAAATTAGAAAGAACGGTTCTGAAAACAAACAAGTTATATGAGTGAAGATTGTTTTCTACATTAAAAAATGAAATACAATTATCTAAAAGTTTTTTTTAACAATTAGCTAAATATGACAAACCAGCGATATCCCAAATGAACTGATGGCACCTGTAGGAGCCGAATAGCCAAAAGTATCAGGAAATGGACATTCTTGTTGCCCATGAATTGCTATGCGAACACCTGTGGCTTCTGTGGTTGGAAGGTAATCAGATGAGTTAACAAATACCATTAGTCGTAAACCTGAATGAATTAAATATTGGCATATATTTTACTTAGTTGTAATTTCCGATATATAATTCGTTTAAGAAATTCTAATTAAGTTAGGATCGTGTTGAAAATCGAAAAACAGTAACTAAATAAAAGTTGTAAACTTGGTGTTATTCTCAACACAGATTTATAATAAAAGCGTATTTTAATAACTGTGGAATAAGTCTCTCCACTTAAAATCCTAAAGTATGAAGACAGACCATAGCTTGGACCAGCTCTGCTGCTGGCTCGAATTCGACGTGAGTCAGCATTGAAGGTATAACAGTTTCCGAATGATGCATCAATGTGTAATCTAAATTAGTTTGATTTCAAATTTATTTTAAATCTGTGATTTTATAACTCCTTCAGATAAGTGATATACTATGGGTTTTCATCCCAAAACCATACTGTTCTAAACTGATACTTAGTAAATATGTAGATTCATCTTATACCCATGAAGTATTATTCCTTCTTATACATAATTAAATATCATTGGGAAGGAGAAGAGGACACAAGTAAAACCTAACTTACTTGAATTCTTTTTCAATGTTACACTGTTGACCATTAAATGAGCATTGCTTAATGAGCTCTGATTTACCGTAACCCAATGCTGCGCGTCTTTGTGGATGTAAAGATGACATTCGTAGGATCAATCTGTATGTTTCAATTTTAAAATAAGTATCAAAATTTATAATATCATATATTTGCTTCTATCTTCTTACTTTTCTTTAGCCTGTGTGGTAATTGCTACTTGATCAGTCATGTTCCCATAGCCCAATTGTGTCAGGTGATCCAAAAAATCTTTCCGAAAAGGACTATTTCTGTCTGGAATTTTCTTCCCGCGAAATTCCCAAATTCTCTTGATTCTGCTCCCTCCTTTTAGCACACAGTATCCCATTGTCTAAAATTAAGTATCGAATATATTCTGAGAATTTTTAGATTTTCTACTCCGTTGATGGACAAATCAAGTGCTTGTTTTATTCCATACATATAGTGTATAGTTTAATTCAATCTATTGTGCACTAAAGATGATGTAATTTATCATGTCTAATAAATGTAATAGCCTATTACTCACTAGTTGGCAATAACATGGTATGAAATCCGTTCCAGTAGTATTTGGGACATTACAGAAACCAATATCATTACATTCTGGACAAATTGATTCTTCCCACGTACTAAAAAACAAAATTCTAATTACACGATGCCTACAATAAAATATTGATTTCCAAAGTTTTATAGCTTTCTTCAGACTCAACTGAAATTATCGTTTAAAACGTTTCTGGAAGCTGGAATATCTGACTTTTCGACTGTTATGACTTAATTTGCATATGTCATACATGAAAAGTAGAATTATCAGTTTTGTGACAGCATTGGCTTTCATGTTTCTCACACGTATTCACCTTATTCATCGTGAATTTTCACTACCTTAATAGCCGGAAATGGTTTTTTCACTGGAAAACCTAACTATTATTAAAAACTATCACACGAAAATCGATAACTATACTTGCCACGTGTTACATGTACTAATGAAGTTAATACGAGCGAAAATACAGATATTCAAGCTTTCAGAAACGTTTTAAACGATAGTTTCAGTTGAGTCTGAAGAATGTTATAAAACTAGAAATCGATTTTTATTGTGGACATCTCTTAGAATATAACTTCTTCTATATAATTACTTATTACATTTAGATTTAGACAGTTATTCATTTTCAATATAAATAGTAGAAAATTTAAATTTTTCTTTAGTACATAGTGTTTTGTGTAAATGCCTCTTTAACCAGTATTTTTTTTGTTATAATAAGAATAGCAAAACAAAAATATCAGAAAACTGTAATTTTTCTTACTTTATTACATCAAGTAAGGCTCATTCTACTTCGGTTCCAATCCAAATTAATACACCACGCATTTAATATCCATTTAGCTTTATCTTTCTAGTAAATTTTCCATTTCACTCTTAACTTTCTACATCGTATCTGTTTCTTCCTGTTCATCCTTTCGATTATATAATATCATTCAGCGTCCAAATCTCAAATAGACCGAGCCTTCCTAACTCTGTTAAGAGCACGAAGAATTGGATGTGATGTACCAATAAACTCGCTTTCTGTTCTATTATAATTCAAAGATAGCGTTATTGGACAAAAGACAAGAAATATAATAGGTTTAAGATAGATAACTGCACTGAATCGGACCTTGTGCTGTAGCATGGCCATGCACTGCCATCCTGTCTGTCATAGTTACATATACAAGCCTTTTCCAATGCAGTAGGGACAGACTCCTTTCCAAAGCACTCATTATCCAATCCATGTACACAATCGCAATCAGAGAACACTGGCTCATACTGCACATACCGAAAGCCACCTAGTAACATTATTTTCTTACATTATTAAATGACTTTTGACCATCTTTACAATTATTAGTATCTTCCGTGTCTAAAACTGACCATCAAATGCTATATCTCTTCTTTTCCTTTCGTTTAACTCTTCATATTGTGCATCATTGCTATAAGTGACAGCTTGGTGGAAGGCATCTAACTACAAAAGAAGATTATACTGTTTTACGATATAGTTTTGCCTTAAAAATATGATAGAACAATTTTTGTAAATCAGGTAGTAAAACCTCATTAATACGAGAAAGCGTTGAAGAGAATGCTTTATATCATATATAATACCGTTTCACTAATTTCTGGTACACTCCTTGCTAAGTGCTTTTTGAACGGATTTAAGTTACAAACAGTAATCGCTGGAAATGGAGCTGATTCGAATTCAAGCTGTAAAATCATGTTGGTCCCTAATGTCAAAATGCAAATTATTTAAATCATACCAATTTACTTAAAATTAAGTATTAAACGTACCTCAACATTAACGATCTTATCATTTTTTTGATACTTTTCGAATACCATGGATACTTGGAAACAAAAACAAGCAAATGAAATTATAAAAAATATAATCCAAGAAAGTTGGACGGAAAGTCTATGCGTGCTTAGAACCTGTAATAGCTGTAGATTGTCTAACAGATGTTTAGAATAGTACTATTTTTATGTATATTTACAATAAAGGCATTTTTTAGTAAGTGAATTTTCTATCACTTATAGTAGAGGGATGTGATTTGGCTTTTTTTAGCGGGGCAGTTTTGTTATACGTTACTTAATGTTAATTTAGCATGTGCATTACTTATTATTACCTAAAGTGGGATCACATAACGAGAGACTAGCAATCGAGTGCTATTTTCTGCTCTGTCGTCGATAACTTTTTTCAAAATAGGAATTTAGTAAGTCTAAAGAAAGAGCGAGAATTACCACTAAATTTCCGATCTTTAGCATACCAAACTTGTTCTTTTGCACCCATATGCCCCACTTATTATGAGCTATCAGTTAAAATTAGTGTACCATAGCCATTTATTCCAGGGAATTTGTTTTCATTTGAAATAACAATTTATTGTATTAGAGAAGATAATGATAAATAGTTCATATACGCATGTTTGCTATGCTGAAGATCGGAAATTTAGTGGTAATTCTTATTCTATCTTTAGATTTGCTAAATTCCCACTTTGAAAAAAGTTATCGGCGACAGAGCAGAAAATAGCACTCGATTGCTCTCCAGAACAATCTCAGTCGGTCGCTACATGACCCCACTGTATATATCTTGGCACTTTCCATCACCCTATCTTGAATATAATGGAGTTCTAAATCAATGTTTTCTTTTCTACCAAAAACCACTAACAACGATACATTTTTTCAGACTTCTGAGTATCTGACCATAAAAATAAATAACGCTCACCATCGAAATTGTTCAATGATAGCTGATTACTCGCTAATCCTGTTTTAGCCACCATTGAAAGCCTAATGATTATTTAGTTTCAAATATATAGGTTTTACATCGAAAGTCTTGAAAGCTAATACTACATAATCAGTATATTTTTCAGCTCTAATGTAGTTAGTGAAACACTAATATTTTTGGTCCAGTACGTATACTTATGCGACAATTAGTATGTAATTCATCAAAATGTTAATCACAATTTCGACATTTTATTGTGGGGAAAAAGGAATCTAATTCTGAACTTTTCCACTGAGCCAAAAAAACATTGCTAGTTTCAGTACTAGATTGGTTCTCAGTGCTATTGCACTTGGAATCTGCTGGAACAAATCTAATTTTCAATGCAGCTTATGTAAAATGTTAGGGGCAATATACTCTAAAGGCATTAATACTTCCGATCACCTAAATATAAAGGATGTAGATAATGCGAGAAAAGGTATATTCATATGCTTTACAGAGGATTCGTAAAAACTGTGCGATTCATTTAGAACTATTTTTAGCAACACTTCTTTCTTCTTCTATTATTTTTAATAAAATAAAATATTGACATCCAATTTAATCAGAAGCACTGTGAGTGATGAGTCGGAACTCTTATAGCACTTCATCGAAAGATGACATTTCGGATTTTGCTTTTATTTTTACTATAAATATAGGATAATATGGTAGCTATTAGTAAATTCACGTTTGTCTAACGATATTATTCCGGTTTTTTCTAACATTTACTTAGCATGTTCTACATCTATGCTATCTAAAGCAAGCAATAATAACTAGCTACTGTCAATAGTTATTTTTCTATAGATCAAACTTCAGTCGCTAACATTGCTATAGAACCACATCTCTTAGATTTGTCATAACCTAGAATAGAATCTGCAATTCATTTGCTTTAAAAGTAGTTTTAGCGTATGATGTTGCCTTCTAACTCTTCGTAGATTACAAAAATTTCTCAGTAATTCTATGGAAAGATATTGCGAAATGTTGATTTATTAGTGTTAACTGAAGAGCGCAATTTGAAATATAAATTTGAAATTTGTATGTTGTTAACTTAATAAATCTTTTAAAGTGAACTAGCAGATTTCTCCAAGCTGGGAAATAATCTATTTACAGTTGATGCCAAGATTTAAAAATAATTTATGATCGGGACAACGTAATAAATACATTATTATACTATATATAGCATATTTATTAGAATTATTATTTATGCATCTTACTGCATAATGACGAAATTCAAATTCCGCAGCTCCGATGTAAATTTTTTATTATTAGGTTTAGTAGTAGTAGCAATGAAGTATACATCGCACCTTATAGAACTGTGGGTATTATCCTTATAAATTAAAGGTAAGGTGTGCCTCAATATTTTTTGGTCATTTTCAATAAAATAACACAAAAAAACCAACTTTACTATGTTGAATTTAGCATATCGCAACAACCCACCATAGGAACACCATGAAGTGTCGTTGAATCGCAAAAATCGATAAGCGCATTCTTCAATTCATTATTTCGTTTTTCTTTTGAAAAACGTCGACCTCGTCGAAAATCCTAAATAAAGCATTTTTTAAATATTTTCCTTGTATTATGTAGTACTAATTACTAAAAATCCATATCATACAGCAAAAAACTTAAAACCTAAATATTCAATCGGCAAATTTGCTTATTTATGGATTATTTAGAATTCAAAAAAAGTGATAATATATTTCGGGTAACTTGGTATTGTTGACATTTTATTGCTTATTTAATTATGTAGGTCCAAGGAAAAAAAATCAGTCTAAAATTGCTTGAAATATTTGAAATCAGTAGTTTTTAGAAGAAGAGAAATTAAAATATCATTAATTTGTTACCTTTGAGCGTCGGAGCAAAATATCTCCCATGTCACATAGATATGAATTTCGTATGCCATGACTTTGATGTGAAGGTTTCAACAAGTATGGACAATTGCCATATTCTGGGATTTCGTTGTGGGTGTGATCCAAGGACTTTTTTGTAATCATATGAATAGATTTATCGGGAATAGAACAGACTGGATTAACAGTCATGTTTGAAGCAGAAATTGATTCTATAGGGTAGTCCATATAGATGTCCGCAGGGTTTTTTCCAAAGAAATCACTTTTTGAGGATTCATCAGAAACAGCCAGAATCAAATGCATTGTCAAAGACGACTGAGATATACAAATTCTGTACTGAATAAATACTAAGAATAGTACTTAACTCATCAACTATAATTAATACACGTCCGTACATAGAGATATAAATATCTAATGTATCATATTTTAAATATAACTACGATGAAATAAAATATATCTGAAATATATAATGAGACTAAATCAGCATATGTCATCTTTTGAGTTTGGTTAGCAAAAAGGCGTGGCACATGTCATCACCCTTCCAGTGCTCTGTCGAAACCGCTTTCCTTTCCCCCAGAGGCTATTTATCACTGGGATTACTAGGTTTTAACTGCTGAATTCCAGTATAATTATAGCTTCATAAAATAATGCGTAATTCGTTACATTATCATCAAAAAATTAGTAAGGATGAAAAATTTACCAAAAGTTATTTGGTATTCTTCTATACTAATTTCAGATATGCGTTATATATTGACTAATGTTCAACTACAACTACCGATTGCTTAGAAATAATGTATAATATAGAAAAATAAATTATACTTGTTTGGCAATAAAAGGGTTTTAACTGGGAAAAACTGTTGGTTCCATTTTAAAATAAGTTGTTTCATAATGATTAATGGAAACCTATAAGGTTATAGTAGCTCATTGAATAAAACCTTGTAGCCATTAGGTCGAATTTTTGAACTGATTATCTATTTTATTCCAGTACTGGTGAAAATTATTCCTCTCTAGTGAGGAAAGTGATACTAATAGTAGTATATAGGTTATAGTCAGAAGACGCCCAGCAATTTTCAAAAATGATCTCTATTGTATACCTAAGACGAAGATTGAGAGGCTTGAGCTACTTTTCATATTCAAACAAATCCAAATACTGATATATATATAGATAAAACAAATAAATAAAGTGCTAAAATATGACTTTTCAAGATCTTAGGAAGCTATAGCCATATCGCCATGTTTCAATACTCGTACTGTTCTTCATTCTATAGCTTAGAAATTTCAAGGCTTAATCTCTATTTAAATTATTCGGTATTTTCAAGGTAAAGTTGATTTAGTTTAAAAATTCAAAATTATGTAGATATACCCATATTAAATTGATATTTTATCTGCTTGTAATTTAATATTTTTAATGTACAGGAAAATTTATTGAAAATTTGTCAAGTCGTTTATAACATTCGTAAAGATATTAAGTTTTGGTAAAACCAGAAAGAGTTTTTCGAAATCCACCGAGATTTTCTGAAAATAATGCTACCGCTGGGAAAGCCCAATTACTTTTTACCCTTTAAAAGCTAGTCAATAATTGTAAAAAAGTAGGAAAGAAGTAATAACTTATTTTTTATGACAATCCTTTTCTCCTCATACACTCTTAAGAAAAACTTAAGAGAGAACTAGAGAGAACATAATTAAACTTGTACATGCGAAGAAAGAAATTCATTAATAGTGTATTGAATTTTGCTTGAGCATACCTTTTCAACAAAAACTACACTTTTAAGTCAATTTTTAAGGATAAATTAGTTCAAAAATACAAGAAAAATAACATGTATCTATCACCTTATTTTGCTTTTCTATGAGATTTGAGCACTCCTCGCTTTCGCCTCCACAAGAGGATTTTGTCTTCTGGACTGGTGAGTATCGCCGGAATGTAGATCGTCGAGAATGCTTACAGAATTTCATTTTATAATCATTTCCCACCTATAATATATACTCATCCCCATCGTTTTTTCACATAACGATAAATTATAAAGTAAATTCAAAATAGTATTATGTATTCAGTATTTAATATAGCATTATTAAAATGACGTGGTGGAGCTTTACGTATACATCTTTAAACAAAATACAAATAAGCATTTACGGAAACATGGAATTTAACGACAATATATAACATTAGGATAGAATCTAATTAGATAGCTATGCCACCTTAAGTAACACTATACTTTAACCAGTACTTATGGATACAACATTTAAGGCCAGAAATAACTAAGAAAGAAATTGAGTAATAGGTATATAAAAGAAATAAAGCATAAGTAAAATATAAAGCAAAATTTGTCGATTAACAAGAAACTTATATCATTTTCAAGAAAGGATTAGTCATGTAAATTGGGAAGGGCCTAACTATAGCGCTGAAAAAGACAAAGAATAGAGCGCACAAAGACGAGAAAATAGCAAACTATGAGGAATAGTTCACGGACCGTTTGTACCGAGGCTGGAAATGTTAGACAGTTGGCAAAGTGTGTTGCGATACTGTGTTGGAGCACTCTCCAAACCAATTGCTTATTCCGAAGATTATTACTAAGTATGATATGTTTTTCGAGACCTTGTCACTCCAAATTTGTCTGAGACTCTTAAAAAACCGCCCAAGGAATGGTGATATCTATAATAGTATATGATTAAAAACGAAATAAGAATTATAATCAAAATGAAATTTTATAATTTTTCTTCATCAAGGATTTAATTAAAACTAATTACCGACTATATGTAAGTCACAACGTAATTCAGAAAATGAAAAAAAAGGTCTGTCAGATCATAAAGCCATATTGGTAGTATAAATAAGCATATCTGAGGTTAATATTTATAGATATCGTTTGAGTACGTTATATTAACATGCGTCACGATGACAAGACAACAAATATAATATGAAAGAAGTTCAAAGTCAAGAGGAATTACTGCGTAATTAAACAAAGAAACGACTTAGTGTTGTAAAAAAAACTAAAAATCGAAACAAAATTGTTAATATGCGGATTATACATCCTCAATAATATATTCTGACACTACTAAATTTCGTTCAAGAGGAATAGCTTGCCAAATCCAAGCAAAGCCTCCTCTTATCGCTCCCATCTATCCATTTCACAGAACAAATCACTTTGCACTTAATCTTTGGTAGGAGTTCTTTAAGAAACATGACTATTCTTGCTAAAATCGATGTAAAACATTAGAATTGTACTGAAACATTTTGTTCCGAAATTAGTTTAAACGAATTCAAAAACGAATAATTTTATGGCTCAACACATTTCATCAACATGACTATACTGTAAAATTGCAATATATCTAACAAAAAAAACCAAGTTAGAAAGGAAATTTTCATTTATTTATAGTATTGAATAAAGTAACAAATACATTGTAGTAACAAAAATAGTAAGGCTTAAAGTTATTTATATAGGGGTGACAATGTACGCAATGCTTCAAAGCGTGATCTTAGTTCGGTGAGATAAAAAAGTGAACATTTGAATAATATACGTATTAAATAAATAACTTTATTACAAACTAAAACAGTCAAAGGGAAATCGGAAAAGTTCTCTTAGGATCTACTGAGACCGTTTAAAGCTTTCTTGAAGTGCCACTAACTTCTCCTTGTGTATCTTTGTCTTTTCAGCAAAATCGGAGAGATTATCATCTACTCGTTTTCTGAGTAACAAAAATATTAAAATTAAGTACTTAAAGTTCTATGTCAGTAATACGTTTAACCTAGTTACATAGTTTTAACTGATATACGAAGTTTCCGATATTCTGAAACTAAATTATTCCTAGAGAAAGAAATTATTTCTTTGATATTTTATCATTGTTAGTGTTGTCAAATTATTAGGTGTATGCAGAAGCTTTAGTCGTTTTTTCGCAAAGAAATTCGCAACTTAACCGAAAAATGGCAGAAGGTCATAGAAAGTGAGGACAAATATTTTGATGATTGTATTGCATTCTGTATATTATGGAAATAAAATGAAAATTTAAAAAAAAAAGACTAAAACTTCTGCAACCACCTAATAATACCACTATTAATACACGAAATATAAAATTAACCTACATCTCAGCACTAATATATTCAAGTCGTTTATCAACGTTAGCCCTTGCTTCGGCGAGATCTTGTCGAACCAAAACAGCACCAATCAATTTGTACACTCTAGCATCTTCATCGAGAAGATCGAACTCCTATGTAGGAATAAAGCAACAAAAATAACTGGATAGGCATATTTTTAAAATTGCGGAAATACCACTCACTGTCTTTACAAGATTGTTCTCTGTTAACTGACTTTCAAGCTGCTGTCTGTTACTAATGTATTTTTCTCTATCTGGAATAAAAACTAATTTCGTAATAATATTTACCGAGTCTAATTAGATACTCATAAAATAAGTGTATATATAAAGTACCCACCCTTCTCCACTTGTTTAAATTTATTTAGTTCCTCTTCGAATTTAGCCTTTAAAGTATCGCTCATTTTACTCTAAATTGCATGATGATGCCAATAATTTTAATCCATAATAGTAAAAAGGAAATATATGCACCGAAGTTCACAGATGTCTAAGTTCTTTAACTAATATGCTCCTATTTTTATTGATTAAATGATTAGGTGACATTCATGATAACACCTTATGGATCATCACTTGTACTAAATAAGACAACATAATATATCCCTGCAAACAAGCAATTATATTATTACAATGCTCGTACTTATAGATATAAATACGGTTCACTGATAATGCTTGATTTCAAATAAAAGTAGTTATCAAAATATCACTTTACTAAAAAAGTTTCTTCGAAATAGAATCCTTCATTTTCCGGGGAGTAGCTATTTTGATCAGTCCTCTACTGCGTTGCTCTGATTCGGAGGGGAATCCAACCTTTAAAATACAAGTTTAAGTATGAAGTAGAGGGCGTTTATAAGTCATCTGACCTCCCAATAGTGCTCAGGTGTTTTCGGCATTGGATTTTCAACATAGCGATGTCGACTAACCTAAAATAATAATAAAAATTTCAAATTCGCGATTGAGATAATTTATTTGAAATAGTTTTATGGAAATCTCAACAGAAAAATAGTGTAATCATGTTTCCCTATATAGTTAGTAATAATAACATTTAAGTAATTAAGTAAATATTTCAAATCGTGTGCTCACCTGATTTATTCTCTTTACCTTCGAATTAGGACTTAAATCGAGTGCATTGTAATAATCCATACAACATGAGCATTCAGCACCATGCATAAGCTCGCGATCTGCTCGTTTTCGAATGACATTTCCCTCTTGTAAATCTGCTCTTTTTTCTTTCTAAAATTTTTTAAACGCATTTTACGGAAGTTTGGCCATAATTTGAAGATTTTAAAAAGTGATAAGAAAAATATACTTGAATCTGTTTTAGTGTTCCCCTCCTATGTTTTTCTACAAAGCTTTTGTCTAACAGATTCTTCATTAGCTTTTCACGATCGCTAAAGGCTTCTTCTACTCTCATAATACGGCTACTACTATCTGCTTCATTTGAAAGGCATGGTAACTATAATTGAAGTGAATAAGCATTAGGGATAATAATCTATAAAATAATGAATCAAACAACTATAAGATCCGAACTTCAAATGTTATATTAACTAGAAATAAGTTATCAGCTGGAAACACCATGATAATCCTTAAAAACTCACAGAAATTAAATATATTTCTTACCATCTTAGCAATGTTTTTGTTATTTAATTCATTCTTAACATGATGTTTACTATCAGTGCTACTTCCTCGATATGAATTGCAAAAATCTAAAATGCTCACAATTTCATATTATAGATTAAATTCAGCTACTACCAATATCTCTGTTGACATAAAAACAAAATGATTTTTAACCTGCATTCCTAGAATTAAATATTATATTTTGAAAATTAACTATTGTACTCACCTTTCTTCACTTGTGTAAACTTATTTAAATCCTCTTCAAACTTAGGCTTTAATGCATCGCTCATCTTACTCTTAATAATTCATGAGAAGAAGTTACAAATATAAGTACATTTAAGTAAATAAAAGAGCATTATTTCTACTAATGTTTAAGTGTCTTAACTAATATGACCCTACCTTTATTGATTAAATAGTAAGTGCTAGATGAAGTTCAGTATGAAATATATTTTAAAATATTCTTTTCAGTAGTAAGGTACTAAATACCCAATATGCAGCTGACATTATAACACCTTAGAACTGATAATTTGTGCTAAACAAAACAACATAAAATAAACCAGGCAATAAGTTTCCGGAAAGCAACCGTGAACCACATTTCTTCAAAATCTCTGGCATAGTGAGAGCGTAGACAACGTGACCTAGGTAGTCAGACACGCAGAAGGATTTGCATTAGATAGAGTTAAAATGTTGCAATACATATTTAATAATCTCATGGTGATTATGACCTGATTAGGGTAATGAAGTTGATACATATGGAACTGAATTTTTCTAACCAAACTAGGAAAGTTGATACATCAAAGTTAGACTACAAATATCTAGTGTACACAATGAATTCCAGCACAACTATTAAATTCGCAAATACATTTTTTGCAAAAGGTTTAAGCTCCTTAATTATTAGGACAGTCCTCTTAAAACTATTTCGAATATTCGAGAAAAATTTTAATTTTGTTCGAGTAGTATTTTTGATATTAATGCTCATTAGACCTGATGTAGTGGTCTTTGAAAGATCTCTTTCCAATTTAAATAACTATAGACTGTCACTAACATTATAAAGATGATCATTTTTTTAGCATGTTATTAAGTGTAATTTAAAGTTTCTATGTCAACTGAATATTAATATAGGCCTTCAAAGTTAGTATATTCTTACCTTATGTCAATTTTTTCATTAACTGATATCTTGCGTTAGAAATGCTTATACATAGAACATAATATTTCATTTGAAACGTATTATATTAACTGAATTTCAACGTTATAAAGGTATACAAATATAACCATTAAATAAAGACTTTTATAGTTTGCTTTTTTGTTTACAATAACTTTTTTATCCAGTAATTGAGTTTCTGTTGAAGATAATTGATATGTAACATTCAGCTGTCTGAAGTAAACTAAATGCATCATTACGATTATAAAAATTAGTATAAAAAGCACAATTCACTTAAATTAAGGATACCTTTAAATTACTTTGTCTGCTCTTTTTTTAGTGGTAAATCCATGTAAATATTTCTTTACCTCTTGTCCACTGTCTTAGAAGTTCTAACTAAAATATTAGTATCATCTAAACTAAAAATACTATCTCCTTCATGCGAATTCATAGGATACAAATTATAAATAAACAATTAAAGTCGCTACCAGGATTACATAAATGGATAGAGAATGTACTTGTTTTATTTCTTGCATTATCGGCAGAGATCTATTTAATGATCACTGCTGATGTGGGTATAGACACAACGTGATATTTTTACTGGTTGGGTTAAACTAAATATATCTATATTTCAAATCTCCTTTTTAACTAGGATTTTTAGGAACGCATTACTTGAACTTTTTCTTTTAATCTGTAATATAACAAAGATACAAAATAATGAGGACTAAAAAAATGGATTCATTTTAGGTAAAATTTTAGATTAAAACTTAAAATAAGGTGAGTTACAAAACATTTTTCCCACACACTTAATAGTCTTAAAAATTAAGTTTTTAAAATTATAAGAATGCTTATATAAAATCTAATTCTTTAAAAGAATAAAATATTTCTTTGTAGTATATTTTTATGAAATTTATACATCGGTTTTACTGTATATCTCCTATTAGTATTATCCTTATAATAGAATTGGATGCAGTTCTCTAAGATAAATAGATATTCTATCTGGTATTTTATTTATATCACCTTAAATCTTGCAATTTTTTAAGATATCTACTAATTCATTTCCCAGTGTATCAATGTGACATGTTGAGTTGTAATTATTATATTTTTACATTGAAGATTTAAAGCTATACTTCCCACCATTATGTTGCGAAAATTACAAAAGGTCCTTTTGCTGGATGGGGTAATATGAGTGCCACTTTTGAATCTCAGAATCTCTCAGCATCTGCATCACAGTACTCTGCAGAAGAGACGCAGGGTAGCGTGAATGGTATGTAGGGGCGGGGCATTTACATGGATAAGCGATCCTCATACAGTTGGAACGATCGTCATGAGGGTCTGCTTCATAATACTCTTCTGCTATACCGTGAGGATTCACAAGGCTTCAGGTTTGCTAAATCTTGTTATGCATCTTGGTCTATCCTAAACGGATCAATTTATTAGTTAAAAATGAAACGGTCACGAATTAGAGATTATTAAATTGAGTTCATTTTAAATATCTAGTAATATAATCTTGCATACTTATAATTTATAGGTTTCTTAATTTGTACATTTTAACCAAACTTGTCAGTCACTTCATTTTGTATCTAGAAAGACTTTAGTATATGCAATAGACACTAAAGTTCATATCTGATCTGTCTATGTCATAATAGGCTAAATAATATTTTATTTTAGAAAGGAATTGTTTTTAGATTATATAAAATATCAAGACCTTGATTTTTTCTCTGCATTTTTTCTGTGAAATTCATATCCAGAATCTTAACCACTTCTATAACACTCTGACACTATTGCAGAGTGTCAAGTGTCCCCATGGTCATCATGGAGTATATGCTTTGGTGACTGCTCTTATGGTCAAACCGTGAGGAACAGAGATGTGTTAAAGCCCGCTCTACCAAAACGAACGGATAAAGATACTCCCTTTATTGGGATCTGTCCTCACCTATACGAAACTAAACATTGCAAGCAGAATGAATGTAATAAGGTTTGTCGGTATAGCATTTTACGCATGCTTCCAGATATTTATATGCACATTACTTCTTTGTAACTCTAGCTACTTCAAACTTGTTTTTATTCCCATTTTTCGTACGAGCTTCAGAACATTGTTCCACTATCTACCGCTCAAATCAAAATCTCATGAAAAATGTTTTGATTAATTACCTTCTTTTGTCGCGAAAAAACATCTGTTGCCCTATTGAATCAACGAGCACGCGCCACAGTACGGTATCCGCATTCCTCGATGAGGAGCATGAGAGGAATGGGAGGAAAGATTACGTATATCATGTAGTTAATCCTTGAGGCTCTAGATCTTGAGGACTTATTTGCCCGAATATCCTGCTCTACACCACATACTGGATTACACTAGAGCGAGTGGAAATAAATGTTGCGTTTCCTACATAATGTGGTAGTAGTTATCCTTAATTAGCAGAGTTTTATGTGATGTTCAGTTATATATATATATTAGATTAACAAAAGGAAAATAACTTATTAGAGGAACTAATTCAAATATAAATACAGTCTAATTTTGAAAACTTTGAACAAACCTAATTAAAACGTTAGAATTTCGACATGTCCTAGAACAGTTTTTATGGTTTTCTATCACTCGAAAGCCTCACATTTATGTTCCGTGCGGCGATAATGAAAAAAAAAGTGAACGACGAAGAAGACGGAATTCAATCGACATACGAAGGTAGTTTATTCAATTTATGGTATGGTATTTAGGGTACGAATTTCACCTAATAAGACAGAACAATGGTCATGGATAAAGGGTTGAAAGATGCTTTAATAAAAGATAGTTATAAAAGAATACACTTTTTGAACAAAGGGTATATTGATCTGATTTTTGCTTAATTATAATAATGAATTAATATTAATAGATGCAGACTTTTTTATACTTTATTTCACTAAAAAAACCTATTAGATGGATTAGTTAGAATATTGTGTTCAAATTATCTATACTCGGTGTAAATACCTTTTTAGATATTAAAGTCTCTTTAATCGAAATATAGAAAGTGAGTCTTATTTTTGATCAATATTTTTCTATTTTGCACCTTCTTGTCTGGTGGTCCACTTTCTATTTTCAAAGTTTCGATCATTGAGATGGCTGACTAATTTGGAGAACGCGCGTCGATTTTGTCGCTCTTGAAATCTGACCCGGAGAAGGGCACTAGGAAATAAACGAGATAATATCAAAATGACTAATTTCAATTTTCTATTCTAAATACAGTGCAATGCTTAATTTTTGAACCATATTTATATACGTTTTTAATATATTTCCTAAGTATTAAGGAATTTTTTTAATCTATAAGCACCACTTTCTGGTTAAAAAAATATTAAATTAAAAGTATACAGTCGATAAGATCCTGTATTATGGAAACTAACCTATAACTAAGTCAAGTTCAGTGAACATATTTTTATATTAAGGGCAGAGTTATTTCAGATGCAACAACTCGGGAAAAATATTTCTGGGGCAGAGCACTTATCTGAGCCTTATAGTTCTCGGTCTCCCTTGCTAAAAATTTTGGAAGAACAAGATAGGAATAATGTCCCCATAATTACCAGTGAAATTAATCAGATTAACGGGACAATATTAGCAGAGGTTAGAGTGTAGAAGAGTAGAACTTAATAGCATATAAAGTAATTATAGCATTTATAAACACGGCTCATATCCCTTCTTCTTCTAGGTAAAGGATATTGAAGGAAAACCCATCAAGAAATCTCCAGAACTCAAAGATGCAATTCATAGAGAGAGATTACACAAACCCTTGAATATTTCAATGAAAATATCAGAAACTACAGAAACTTCATTAACGTCATTTACTGCATCATTTTTGAGTGATTACCCTAGCAGTGTAGACAACGAAACATCAGAAAATTTTTCAACTGATAGTGAAGACAACTTTGCCGCCCCTATTAAAAAAGCCCTACCTGAAGTTGACAACAGTCCATTAAAAGCGATAACAACGTAAGTACTCATTTGTTCAATATATATTTAAATGTTAAACTATTCAGAATAGACATTTAATGGTTATTCTGGGGGAAAAGTTTTACTAGCAGGCCTTCTCTAATAATTAAATATTGAAGTATTATTTAAATGCACGTTAAAGTCTATTTCAGAAACTTTTCTGCTTCAGATTAACTTTCATCCCCACGACTATTTCACCTCAATCAGATTCAACTCATGGTGATTCCCGTACTAATACTGTTAATTTTTATATAAAATCGGCCGTCAAAGAAACTATCCCAACGAACCCCGATTATTTTGTAAATTCTTTAACACTGGATATTCCACAACATCTTAAGCCTGCTAAGGAGAGGCAATCAAAAATCCAGGACAATGTCAGCACTTTGCAACATCCCAGCGAAGAAAATGACCCAATTATGACCACGGAATCTCCAATCAACGATGTTTTGAAGGAATTAGAATCTACTGCTAATCTAAATGCTCATCTTGACGATAAACATATCAAACAAGCTTTGAAGAAAAATAAAAAATTGATGAGAGCGCTAGTCGAGGCGTATAAGCGCAGAAACTCAGGTACGACACTTAGTAGTACATCTCAGAAGAACAGAGAGGATGAGATAACAACCATTAATCAAACGGAAACTGTGGAATCAAGCACAAGAGTAGAACTAAATAAATTCATAAATACTACTTCAAAAGCGGAAAGTGTAGTGCCTTCGACTACTACACTGATCGCACCCATAAGTATACCAACTAAATTAAGTGGTATTCCAGTGAATCAAAACAAAACAATTAAATTAAGAGAAACTGCGCAAATGAGAAACGATGACACAATCGCTTTTAAAATTGTAGATGGTACTATATTAGCTAAAGAACCAAACGAAAAATTGATTATCCAAAAAACCGAAAATGTTACCTTACCGCCCGATATACGAACATCCGAAGATAAAATTACAAAAGCTGCTCAAAACGCTGAATCAAAAAATAATTCTACAACAAATGCATCTATGAGCTTTTCAACAGCGTTTAAAGATAAAAATAATGCTGAAGTCGTAGCCACAACAGACACAGCACAGTACTGGCCAAGAAAGGGTTACGTTCCAAACACGAGGAAGCATGCTTCAGAGATTACCTCAAAACTTTATATGACTCATGAGATTGTTCAGGTATGTACTGAAAATAAGTTTTTCAATTAATAGTTAATGTCCATGTGCAATGTTGTTTGACCTAAGAACTATCGAAGTGAACGAAATATTATTACAGATTGTCCTAAATCACATACCTCATAATAGTTCAAGCAAATTTAGGAAATGATATTTTTTACTTACGGTTTAATAATAAACGTAATAAAGTAGAATTAGAAATACTAATTCTTATTAGCAGAAATGAAGATTAGGGTGGATAATTTAAGCAAATTACTATTAATGAGGATCTTACTAAATTTAGGCACTCTCCGAAGAACCAGTTCGACGATCTCCTGTTCTACGATTAGACTGTAAGTATCTACAATTTGAAACCATTGATTCATACATTAAATTGTATCCCATTAGGAAGATCTAAAAGTTCATTATTAGAAAATTAAATTAGGTAAACACAGCATATAGATGAAAATCTCAAGTGATTTTTCTGTAAATATATTACCACTTAATATTTAATGTAAGTTTATGTAAAAGTTTATTTGGCCAATCTTAACATTATTTGTTATTTTCACTACTGTTAAACGCCTATTTATTTTAGATTATATACGCTGAAAAAGACAATGAAGGGAGAGATCAAAATATGACATGTACTAGTTTGAAAGTGAAGTAGAATTACTGCTCTCTTGTTACTTTAAAGCAACATATAAGTCCTTATTTTTTGTAGGCTTAGCAATTTCTTACAGCCCAATCGGAAATCCGATAGTCGTTTGTTGTCCCTGATTTTCTACCGCCAAGATATTTCACATGATTTTGGTTATCTGGTGTTCGATCTATAACAAGTCGCAATGTTCACTAATCACGAGCGTAAAAAGAATATATTAAGGGAATGGTTAATAGATATTTATAACTGACATCAAACCTCAGTTTTAGAATGTAATATTAATTAACTCAAACATCATACTAAATAATTAGTAGAAATAAATTATTGGATGTTCACTAGATTAACAAGTTTGAAAAGTTTTTAAACTTCTAATGATTTATATTAGATTTGAATCTAAATTTTATAAAAAGTGTGAGTTATATATAGTAGTAAATGAAGCATTTTAGGTCTTGAGAATCGCCGTTGTTGCAAAATTGTTCGTAGTGAATGCGCAGACGGAAGTGAACCAAAATATGTGAAGAGATACTACAGGCCGGTTAGTAATTCATCTGAACGTCGAGCAAAGAAGTTTAAACGTCGAAGTGATAACAATTGTAGAATAATGTTCACACATCTGCAAAGATAATTTGTTTTATTTCAGAGAGGTTCATCAATATGCTTGGCATATCACTACCCACGTTGTTCTCAAGGTGAGGAAATGGAAGAGCAACCTATACACTTTGAACAGAACTGTCAGGATCTTTGTTTCAACGGATCGGAGAAACGAATTGCTCCCCTTTTAATGCTGTCAACTGAAAACTAATTGCATGGTACTACATTTTATCGATGTTTTCTGTTAAAGTAGCTTAAAAAAATACGCTGATTATTAGCAAAATTAATAATTATTCTTATTTTATTTAGCATACATAATTTAAACTTCTGGCTCAAATTCTCTATATTCTACTACATAATATAACTACACCTGCTTGGCGAAAATCATGACAATTATCTAATAAAATGTCTTATCTTTCATGTAACTAATTAGATTAAGCATAATACATTTTAAAGCAATATGTTTAGATAAAAATTGCGACATATGAATATTTTTACTAAATGCTCATTTGATATCGTTGTTTTATGTGATAAAAATAAAGTGAATGAAGTATATCTTATCCTGTATTTAAATGTTAACAAGAGAACCTAGTGACTATGGATGAATTTTGAAATTATGCTTCCTACTACCCTGCAACTCTCATTTATCATAAAATATATGGTAATACCTTTAAGCTTATATAGTATATTGCACAAACAAATTTATTTATCACTAGCTCCAAAATAAAAATTAGAACTAATTATAAACATTCTACTATTTAAAGTATAAGAAGTCAGTTCAACGGGAAATTGAGTCCGATCAAAGTAATAAAATATCCATTTTCTAACGTCTATAAAAATTAAAATAGATAATATATTGTGTAAGAGGCTGAATGCCTAATCATAATTTGGAACCAAATTAATAGATTCTGTATACTATAATCGAATATACGCACCTACAAACCCATAATTTTTCCTATCAAATAAATAGTGGGAAGGTTTAAAGTAAAAAAGTCTGATTCCTAACTGTTTGCACTTTGTTTCATTATCTTTTCATATGATGATTATGTACTATGACAGCCAGTGAAAGTGCACAATAGGAAAGCTCAAGTGTTTCCTAATAGATTATCCACTTATTATACGACGAAATTTATTCATATATAGGCTCAAAACAAGTTTATCGATATCCGAACATGGAGCAATTACCAGATTAACATCAGATTATAGGAAATTATTTAGTTGAATGATTAAAGCAGTTATTCAAATACAGCTGGAAAATTATTACTCAATTAATCTTGAGGTCCATCATTCTATTTTTGAGAAATATACCAAAGTATGAGACCAAAGAATAGATATCGATTGTTGAAAGAAAATATATAAGGGGAACTGGTAGGAAAACTACATGGAAACATGGTAATGTTTAAACAACAAATAGTCAGACATATCTTTAAACAGCCATATCCATCTTAATTGGTGCTTGAGGACAATAGTTTTTCAAAATTATTTTTTCTGATGTGAAGTCATCTATCTCAGAAATTTCTTCTGAAAAATGAACTGTCGGAAAAGCACATGGTGTGCGCTCGAGCTGAAAAGAAGAATATTTACACACATCGACATAATTCATTCAGTTAATATATATTCGTTTACAAATTCAAGCTTTAATGGAATTTGGAGTTCATAATCATTAACTAACTTGAGCCTTTAATGCATCAATATGATTCTTGTAGATATGCGCATCTCCGAGGGTATGCACAAGTTCACCAGCCTATGGAGAAAATTAAAAGTTTATAAACATTTATGAATAAAATAACACGATTTCAACATTTGAAAAACTCAAAACAAAAATCTTCTACAATTCACAAACCACTCATAAGCTGTAGATAATAAGTTGTAACTCACTTTAAGTCCACAGACATGAGCAATCATATGAGTTAAAAGTCCGTAACTAGCAATATTAAATGGCACACCGAGACCCTAAAAATAAACCAGAAATAAATAGATATTTTTTTATTTCAAATCTCATAACCTATTTTTAAATCAAACAAAAAAAAGAAACTTAGAAATAAATGTAAGTTAAGAAAGTTGAAAAAAAATAGATATAAGTGTTTTCCAAGACCATATCACCGCTCCTTTGGTATAATTGACAGCTAAGTTCCCCATCCTGAACAAAAAATTGACAGAGAGTATGACAAGGTGGTAATGCCATCTGTTTCAGATCTGAATGATAGGATGTTTATAATAAAATTACATGTTTTTTTAAGAAAAAAACCCAAGATATACATAAACTACTGACATCATATCATAATAATGAAAAATAAATAATAAGAAAGCATTTAAAAGTTTAAAATACCAGTTGGATTCCATGCAGTCATAATGATACGCCTGCTGTAGGGATCTGTGCGAATCTGTTGAATAACTTCAGCCAATTGGTCAACACCTTCGCCTTTATAATCTGCGTTTGGTCCTCGATATTTGCCTCCAAAATGTCGCCACTAAAAAATTACTTCAGTTCTATTTACACGTTACTGTTAACAAAGTACTTGTTAATTTTACAACAAATATAGAGAATCTATTATCAAAAATGTATTTTACAAAGAATGCAAGCTAGTAACCTGAAATCCATATATCGGACCTAGGTCTCCCTCTTCTCGATCAGTAAAACCAAGGTCGTCTAAGAAACGTCTTGATCCATTGGAGTCCCAGATCAAAAGAAAACCAAACAATAAATGATATACAATACTTTTAACAAAAAAAAGGTATAAAATATGTAGCATCAATTAAAAAAACCTTGACATTTTTCTCTGATAGTCGTTTACTACTGGTATCACCACGAATAAACCACAAAAGCTCTTCAAGAACTCCTCTCCAGAAAACTCTTTTAGTTGTAAGAAGTGGTATCACGCCTAATTATTATGTGGAGATAAAATCTAGGTAATTTCGACTTAATAAAGAGAAATCATGGATTCATTAATAACAGAACGAACCGTCCCTCAAGCAGTAACGATTCTGCATTCCGAATATAGAAATAGTACCAACACCAGTTCGATCTGTCCTCTCTTTACCATTCTCTAAAATTTCTTTAATCTGCTCAAGATACTTGTACTCGTCGTTATTTTCCATAATTATGCGGTCCTGGATGTAAGAAAATCCGTTAATTTGCACTGTTTATAAAAAATACAATACCTTGATACAGTATACATTTGAAAACAGGATCTAATTAAGAAGTGCACCTAATAAGTCATAAAACATTATCTTTCACTAAACTAATTTTGTGAGAAACGATGAAATAAAATTATTATACTAATATCATTAAAATAGTTTTTATGAAGCCATTGATGAATAAATATTGTAAAATTTAAAGGAAATTTCTAAGATAAATTAAACATTTTTCGAATAAACGACACTAAAATAAAAACGAAAAGTAGTAGTATTCAAATTTATTAGTTGGTCACTTATGCTACGTAGGTGCAATTGATGAACGGACTACGGTAGCCTATGAAATAACCCTGCTAGCAGTCAATATTTCCTTGAAATTTGGAAAAATTGGTGCTTCGAGTAATATATTGTGATTTATATATTAACAAGAATGCATAGTAGTTCGAAGATAGTGTTAAAATTATATGACAATGCTTGGTCTTATGATTGAGGAATAAATAGAGTGACATTTTTGAATTTTCGAATATTATTATATTCCTTCTTATTTCTCTTTACTACTAGATAGATTGTTTTAGCGTCTAAATTGGAAAATTATTTTCAAAACTGGTAATTTGCCACTACTATTTTTAAAAGTTAATAAAACTGAACTATAACAAATTTGTGTATATACACAAAAAAATCTACTACGTTATGGAATCTTGTTGAAGTATTGACTCTTGGCAGTCGCGACATATGCGTAAAAATAGTAATTACATTTTGATATAATTTTTAGAAAATCTACTTACTAAATTTTGAGCTGAAATCTGTGGGTAAATAGTTTTTTTCAAATTTATAATCCATAAATTATTCATATAGGCCTCATTTCTGTGATTATATTAACAGTACATAATATGACTAAATGGGATTCACAAATTAGAGAGTATTGAAAATATTGACGTAATGATTAATAATTAACGCTATGTGGTACGGCAATTATTTTAGCTTCATAATACAACAAAAACTAATCGATGTTAACTTTGCTTTGGAAATAAACTGCGCGTAAGACATTCTACAGCTAAATAACATTCTAGTTATTTAAAATAAGACGTGTACTTTTGTAATAAATGCGTGATCAATAAAATTGAATAGCATTTAAGCGTCATTTGAAACTTTGTTCAGTAGAAGGTGATGTAGAATTTCATGGTTGACATTAATGTTTTGTCCGTCGAGCATTTGGCCAACACGTTTAACCTAGAATTCATTGATACTATGAGAAATTGGTATTCTTATAATAATAACAAAATATATATCAAAGTGGTATTATAAGTGATGTTCAAATACCTGTCTCTTTCTAGCCATATATTCACAACCCACGTAGAGTGCACACATCGGAATTAACGATAGAGCACCAAGAGGACCAAGCCAGTAAACCTATAATAGTAGGAACGTGTTGGTATTTTGATAAAATAACAACTAAATAAAGGATAGAAAGAAGAAAAAAGAGGAAAACGAATAGATGATACCCAGCCGTTAAAGATTAATATTCCCCATTTCCACTAACAATTCTATACTTACTGTTCCCAAAAATAATGTGTATAGAGTCCGTTTTTATTTTTAGGAACACTCATAATAGAAACTTTAAAGAGCAAATCTATTTGCGGTTGTTTAAAGCTTGTATATCGTGCATAATAATCGTCACGTTTCACGTTTTCAACTGAATTCAGTATAAAGGTCATTAGTTTATGTAAAAAATAATTTTACTATCTACAAATACATTTTTTTCAGCGGTTGAGGAAGAGATATTACTTAAAATTCAACTCGACTTATTTTCAAAATGGAATTTTCATGACAGTATCGAAACCATAGTATTTCGATGTTGCGGAAGAAGTACAGGCTCACGATTCGAAGTCCTCTTGTGGTGAACCAGGGAACTTCTCAAGAAAGGATTCATGGCCATTGAATTCGCCGGACCTTAATCAAAAGGACTTCTTCCACGGAGAAAAATCATGAAATGTCATGTTATATTGTTTTTTACTGTTAAGTCACTAGTTAAATTATAGAGAAATATACATTTATCTTGTAAATCTTCTGAGTCTTATTTCATCTGAGAAAGTGCATTTCGTGGAATCACCTGTATCCACTCGTTTAGGAACTACATAACAACAGCATTAACGCTTCCATCTAATGGCTTTATAATTGCTTTGGTAATAATTTACATTTACAATTTCTCTAACGTTATTTCAATAGAAAAACAGCTATAGTTTTTGGCTATAAGAACCTTAATTCAATATATCGACAAATGTTTCTTTTATTTTTTAGAATTTTAATAATATTTATAATGTAAAAGAACAAGTACTATATGGTCATAATTTAACACTTGTATGAGTGTTTACGAAAAAATGTGTGAAGATCGACTGAGAAAAACGCCTCGCCTGTTAATTATTGGCAGCGACCTTGCCTTCGTTTGATGGCTTTGACAGAAAATTTTGCTACAGTAGCATTTATTGCTCGACGGTGATTTTAATTTAGTTTTTGTAGTTCAGATGTTTTATAATTTGAAGCCTGTTTAAAAAAAATAAGACATGAAGCATGGAAATAATATATAATAGCTAAGTCTTTTAACTAGTTACTAAAGTTAGAGTGAAGTGCTTCCAATACATTTTAACTATCTATCCTAGAATGATTTCTCTTAAATATCCAAAGATGTATTCTGAAACAAAATTAAGTATGTGTGAGGTGGAATATCACAACAATAGTTCAACATATTGTAAGATCCCACGTATAACATAACTTTTACCGTTTTAGTTAATTCAATATTAAAGTCATTTGTTTTTAGGAATCATAGAACTGCCACTTGGCTGGCCAAAGATTGTTTAGTGGAGCTGGTTTTCGAGGCGAATAATACGTATTAAAAAGAGGACCTGGCAATTTAGAAGCTGATTGGTAGTTAGAATTATTCGTCTCTGAATGCTACAGTGATTCTAAGATAGTAAGCATTTTAGGAAGAAATTTAAGAGACATAGTATTTACATCAAAGTAACTTCTTAAAAGATAAATCTTGCTTAGTAGGAAAAGAAGAAAAGATTCATGTAAATTTATTCTATTGCCAAGATTCACAACTAACTTACTGGTAGACAACAACATTGAATATTTTATAGAGAAATACAAAATATCAGTAATGAAAAGTCGGGAAAAATTTGCAGGGAAGAAAAAGCGATACGGAATATAGTTTACTGACCCTTTTGTTGTAAAATCCATAGACTTTATTAGTGTTTAATTCATCGCAGAATACTCCAGAATACGGCTCCTCGCAGTCGCATTCTGTGCCTATGAGATTCAGCGAATAATTTAAATCCTGTGGTTATTTCTTTTTCTATTTATAAAATCAATGACATAAAACATATGCTTTAAACTAATTTAAAGATAACCTATTTGATTTGGTTCTCCATTCACGCAATTTATTTCTTCACAAAATTCTCCACTGTAACCATGCAAGCAGATCGGACATCTGTAATAATATATCGGAGTAAAAACATGAAATAATCATTTATAGTAATGTGGTTATATATTTGAACGGGAAATCCATTAAAAATTGAGTATATATACAGAGGAAACATTATGGCTAAAATTTCGAAATCCATAAAATACAATTTAAAATACTAACGATCCATTTCTGAACCTTCTAAAGGTTGCACAATTTTTCTTCTTCTCGCAGTGTCTTCCTACGTAATCCTGTGCGCATTCACATTTTCCGTCAATAGGTTTGCCATTAACACACCTAGATTAGATGATATGTAAGATAATTTAAATAGTAAAATAAAAGTTTCCAACTTTTAATATAGATTAAATTAGATGTTTTTTACCAGCCTGCTAAAATAGCTAATTATAAGCGGCAAATCTAGTTATACTTCTTTTTTAATTAATAAAGATAAAACAAATCGATCTCACACAGGCTGCCTTCTCCGGTAGGTGCTGCCTTTAATATGGTGGTGAAAATGTTGGGAATTAATAGATTTTTCATCACTATTAGATTCAATTTCAGAAATAAATATTAATAGTGAAATAAAGTGCAAATAAGATGTGATGCTCATCTGAAAAGAGTCAAGCAATAATTTAGTAATTAAAATTGCTTGTCAAAAAGTATAGAATATTGAAATTATGTAATAATATGTACTTGTGCTTTTCAGTCATCTTCTAGGATTACTAGTCGTATAAAGTTTGTTAAGACGGATGAGATTTTGAATGCATTTCGCATTAAGAAGTAACACATTTGATTCCTCAGGATAATATGCCATTAACTTTTCAACAGTAAGATGCAAAATATATTAAAATGTTGGAAAACCGTTCAAGCTTCGCCCACACTAAGGTTCACTCTAAGAGATGAACATTTAGAATACAAGAATAATCCGAACTGTGTGGCTGCAGCTACTTACGAAAGAATAGGCTTAACAAGTCGTGATAGGGTCTATATGAGAGCCTTACAACTCTTTAAGTGTATCTGAGGATACTAACAAATTATTCTGAAAATTAATGTTGAAGTGAATAGTTAGATTGTATTTATTTGCAATTATAAATCAAATCTCGGTTATTTACCAAGCTTTAAATATATTTAATTTATTTAAAGCGAATTTTTTTCATTATTAATATAAGTACATATTCGAAGTTAAGATTAAGTAGAAATAAAATAAAAAACAAAGATTATGGTTAGGAATATAACTTATATTTACTATTCATATAGTTATCAACATTAGTTTAAATTCATTAACGTTAACTAGTGCAGGGTACTTAGGGTCAAAGTTAAGATTTAGACTGATACCGACACAATCCACCAGCAATTTGCTTAGTCACATAAAAATAGTGACTTTATTCCAATAATTCCGTTTTATTACACTTTATCTTATAAAACAACTAAAATAAAATAATAAAATTTTGATGAAAACTTAGTTTTAAATACTAATAATGAGCTATTATAAATCAACATTGTAATACTGGAAAAAATATATTACTCGAAAATTTAGAATAAAAACTCACTACAATTGAAATCTAATCTCTACAATATAGATTGGAAGCAATCATGTACTAAATATTCTATATAACTATTTAAATTCAACTTTTAAGCTAAGGAAATCTAAGTTTTAATTCTTACTTTAACAATCTAGATTTAAGTGTGCAAAGTGCTTTGACAAAATGTGCTGAAGAATTCTCGACTGGCGCAAACAGGATCTCATAAAACATTGAGAACACATTAACATTAGTCGAGTAGTGGTGTGGCTGTGGTTTTAATATAAAGAAATTAAGAAATTGGCAACAGAAAAGTTATCTTCATGAGAAAAATTGAAGAGAAATATTTTTTAAAATGTTGAGGTGAGATATTTGTAGTTTAATATAAGGGAAACCACCTTAATTTACTGTGCTCAAGTATAAATAATTTAAATCAATCCGCTCAATCTTTTTCTCACTACTCCATCTGTATTTTGTTACTGAGCTTAAGAAAATACTTATTAATTGTAAATTATATTGGTACACTTTGCCTATGTTCAACATTAAAGTGGAATGCCTTTTTATTGAGCTCAATGCGCACTTTCCTAGAGTCAGTTCGCCAATTCGTTGAAAGGATGTTTCAAAGTAAAAGGAAGAGTAAACAGTCAGACAGTTGAAATAGAAAGGAAATTAATGGCGACCGGACTGGTTCCGCCCTAGAGCGAACACTGTAACAGTAGAATTGTCCTTGATTGAGAGAGATATAATGGAATCATATTAAAAATTTTAAACTGCTATTCAAAGTTAATTGCAATAGTTCTTTGATGAATCTCATAGTAAATTTAGCTACATAGACTTCTTATAGGTTATATATTAGGGTGGGCATCCAGAAATTCTTGATATACTGAATCCTAGGAAACAACAGCTTTACAAAATCCCGAATATTCGAAATTCCAATTACCCTACATAATAAAATACCCCGATATCACAATATTCTGACACTTAATTATCGAATGCCAGACCTATTATACAGTATGAGTGTAAATGTATAGCTAAACCTATAACAAATTATAGGTATATGGTCTTGATAAGTAAATCTACTATTTAGCTTCTATACTCAATAAAAAACACTTAATTTTAAGTAGTATCAGTTGAATGGACTTCCTAAGAAATACTGCAATTTATAAAATAAATTGTTCCGTTCTCCCACATTTTCTCCAATTTTTCGTAAAACATTCATTTGGCTTAACAAATACATACTAATTATATTTCATAAACTAGATACTCTCCAATCATCAGTGTCTTCCAATAATTATTTAAATTGCCTCATACAGAGAATATTTCTGCCACTCAGTTTGTAATCATATAAAATAATGATTCTACAATCTACACTTCTATCTACTTTTCGAAGGGCCTACTGCATTCTAATATTGAAGTGTATGTTGATTCTCTCTCATTATAGATAATTGCTAGCATTTATAGGATTTAAGGTTAGTTTTCAAAAAGCAGAGCATATTTATATGTGATCACTGAAGCCTGTGCAGAAAAATTCAAGCTATAAACACAATTTGTTTTGATAAAACGACTCTTAATGACTTTTTACGGCATGGAGGTAATACACAGCATCTCATTCAACTAATCACTTACCACAACAAAAGCAATTCCCAGTATTATTTTCATCCGTAGCAACTCCAATATTTTTCTGTAGAACTATTTCACATATTATTTGTGTATTCATTTCAGCCACACAACACACTACTTACATCGTCATTAATACCTAGGGAACTTTTTCGCAATATTATTAGTTTAACGTTTGCAAAAATAAAATGTTGATAATATTGAGTTTAAAACCATATAATGTGGACTCAGTTTACAAACTCATTCGAAGAATCATCTGGTGTATTCTCAAGATACGGCTTCAGCAGAGATTGAAACCTAAAAAATACTCTGAATAAATATCGGAAAAATAGAACTACGATAGTAGTGTTCATATCTCCACATTAATACAACTGTTCACAAATTCAAATGTTCTAAAGAATAGGACTTGGTGATGCACAGTAGGGATGTTTTCTATGAGAGTTAAGCTCAGTAACGTTACTTTGAATTTGTCTTACATGCAAGACTTCTACACAACTTAATAGTGTTTTTAAATTAGATATTCTTACTTGTAATATTTTTAGTGCAAAATATTTTCATCTTTATATAAATGCTCCTCACTGGGTATCAATTTTTATTAACGTTATATAAATTGATACAATTTTCGAAAAAATTAATTTTCAAGCGAATGCTTTTAGAATAGCTTCTATCTGATGTCCTAAATATTTACTCTAGAAAATGAAACAAATTTAACCAAATTAATATTTTGGTAAACGTCCATTTTACTACAGATAGTTTTGCAAGTAACGCTCGTGTATATCTGTAATGGCTTTTAACTTATTGCGAAAATGTTCTGTCCTCTTAGACATCGTTTTAGTGTTCAGCTATAGGATTTCATTGTTTTTAATAAACAAAGAATAGTGGTACTCTTTCTAATGTGAATCAAGATGTTCATAATCAAGTGTGGTGAAAAACGTTTATATGCCAATACATGTATCTTAAAAATCAACTTATGGTTTTAATCAACACCTTTCCACGAGCATTCTTTTTCGCTAGGAACTGTGCATACTGTATCTACTAAACAGTTTCCTTAATCGTAGTCTGCTAAATTAAATGACGTTTATATGATTATATGGATTCTGAGAAAGACTTCACTAACTCTTTTACTTCAAATTGAATTATTCTAGTTTAAATAAGCGTTTGCTTGTTTGGACTTTGTGTCTTATAATTTAGTTAGCTCTTATATGCATCCACGGGAATATATCATAGATTATTCTCAGTTTTTATCTTAGAACAATCTCGTAATGTCTTTTCAATTGTGTTTAGTTTTTATTTACCACCTTTTTGCTTGAAAGTAATTGCACTAAAAATGTTCTATCGATTCAGTGCCCTAACAACTATTTTTGAGTTATCCCTCAATATTCATAAGTCATATTGATATGAAAAGTCAGTATGATTAGTCCACTTGAATATATAATTTGTTACCTCACAGTAAAAACAGAGATTTAGCAAGGGACTAGTTACCTGATATGAGGATTTTTGAATGACACTCCACCAATCAAGGGGAGGTACTTCAGGGAATATAAGTGAAAATAAGCGCATAGACTGCAATAATATAACTAAAAACTATACGGCGTTGAAAATTTACAGTGGTATACTTTATTTATTTAAATTAGGACCCTTTTATTTTTAAATTGGAAACAGACTTCATTGTTTTTCAGAGTGTTTATTTAATCTTTGTCATTTTCTTAAATTAATCTTAAATGCGAAGATCAATGTTCATATGATCAAGGATATTTTTAAACAACAACTCAACTGTAATTAATTATTAGACTTTCTGTCCCTTATCTGAACAATCTCCCGTCTCCTCAGTTAACTTCGTTCTTTAGTAACCTATTCTCAAAGAATCAATAGCACTGGAAAATATGGGTGTGCTAAATATCTGAGGAAAAACTTTGAAAGCAAAGCATTTACTTATTTGTTTATTTTCTCACTTGAGGTTTGCTGATTTGCTATATATAGGTTCATAAGTGGTAGTCTGTTTGATTTTAATAAGTTGTTACCCATTGTAACATGCCTAGTTCACATTCTTAAATTAAGCATCTCTTTTAAACTTAGGCAATACCTTATTTGATCTGTCTTGTTTCATTACGGTGCCATTTCACTAATACCTTCCATAGATCTAGTTTTTAGAGCTATTTATATATAAGTGATCGAAAATAAGACCAATGTTAGAAGTAGTAAAGTTTTTAAAATCTTAATAAAAATTATCCCTTAAAGACGTTTCTGAGTTTATTTTTCTGAATTTTCGACCATCTTGACTTCAATGGCACATATAAAAAGGGAAAAGTGCACTTATCGACTTTGAGAGGACATCTAATTTTGCGTTTTTTCCACAAAAATTCGCTTGTACTTTATCTCCGTTTTCACAACTTGAATAATTGAAAGTGGCTTCTATTAAATAAGAACAAAATATACACAACGTTTAAATACTTTTAAACTTTGTTCAATCATAATTGTACGTGTCCACATTTGCTACAGTAATCATCTGGATTTTTCTCTTGATTTCAAAGCACTATTCTTTGGACATATCCGGTGTTATCCCGTTCTCTTATAAGATTCTGTTTGAGACCATCGAAGAAGATGAACCTACCTTCAGAATAAACCCTTTAGCAATGCCCATAATCCCTAATAACATAGATTCAAATTCCGTGAACTCTAAAGCCACTGACTTGGGATTATGAATCCAGGCTTCCTTAGTAAGGTGTTAAACGGGGAATGCAAGGATTTGCAGCAGAGAACAAAACAGTCCACAAAGGAGGACACTACAGATGCAGTACAACTCTCGGGAAGCAATTCTATTTTTTACCATCAAGTAACAACAACTGCTTTCTATTATGTTTAAGGAAAATAAGCATACTAAATAATATATAATTGTAGATAAGCTAATTATCCCGTGGGATAAATTGGCGGAACTATACACTGTATTTTCTTGGTAAATTTTGTCAAATAAATCTTATGGTTTACAATATCTTAATCATTTATAATGCATTAACCTTTAAATTCCAGTTTATTTGTGTTAATACAATAGCATATCTAAATTATATATGGTATATGCATAACTATTGTCATGATATTGTTTGGTTTTTAGCAACGCCGTTACAGATTTTTTCGATTTTTGAGATGATCCAATTCATGTAAAATGTATTCCAAATACACACTTTGATTATTTCAAAACTTCTAAAAATGATTATTATTCCCTTTGTGAGTCTATTTATGCTTTTGACATCAAAATTTATATGCAGTTAATTGTTCTGTTTATATGCCGCAATTTAGGAGACATATTATATTTATATTCATGTGGGGCTCTACCAATTTTCAACGAGCGCCCACCTTTCATCTACTTGAGCGCCATTTCAGCTCTTCATGTTCTTATCTGTGTTTTACATAACGATGATAAGTGGATAATCAAAAATCCATAGGTGAATTCATAGCATTGCATATAATGGTATAACCCCTCTATTTTTTGAACAATTGTTTATGTGATTCAGAATGATAGATTCTTCGAACGCATGAATTCCTTTGTCTTTCTCTTTATTATTTATCTTATACTGTTTCAAATAACTATAAAAAATCATACCTATAGAAATGATCAGACGTTTCTTCTTAAAGTGCAACTCACTTAATTTATCAAACATTTCATAAAAAGGTGTTACCTATTTCTTGGACAGAAAGTTAGACCTTAATGTGTTTCATTTTTTTAAATTATTTAAATAACACAGTAATTTTATTTAATTAAAGTTGTGGAGAAATAGTTTATCGTCGTCAATGTCACATTCAAGTGGGATTTAGAAAAATTTTAAACAAGCTTACAAAGTACGTATTTTATAGTAGCCGTGGTTTTCTTGTTCTGTTATGGTAGTTTTCAGGATCTACAAATGATTGTATGCGCCTTTTTCGTTGGTATTGTAGCTGGGTCATTAGCAAAAGGACCCAATCGGTAAGAGTTGGCAGTTTTATCTTATAAATTTCACTTAATGCTTACATAAAAAGTCAAATACGTCCATTTAACTTTTATTTAAAATATAAAACTGTTGCTCTGTACTGTTTCTGTTATAGATTAATTTAACTGAATAACTGTTTTATGTGTAGGTACAGAATTTTCAATTGACCTATTTCAGGTTTACTGACGCAGTGAATCAAGTGGCTATAAAACGGCTAAGTCTTCCAATGTCAGTATAATCTAACGTTATGTGGAATTAATTTATAAATAGAGTGACAGTAAAATTGATCCAAAAATCCAGCTTAATTATTGCCACAGTCATTAATGAGACAAATATAGGCTATAAATACCGACTTATTTCAGATACATTACATCCCACTACGACAAAAGGACTTTAGATTTCGATGACCCTAGGTTAGCTATCATATAATGTTCAACATTTTAAATCTCAAAGTAACTGTAATATATGTTTTAAACAAGTAACTCTACAATTAATATTTAATTTTTACTAATAAAATATAAAATTCAACAAAGTACTCTAAAAGTTAGTTATTTTGTAAATGCAATTAGTGAACAGCTTTATTCTTTGAAGCGTAATTATCGCCAAGGATAGAAAATCCGCCTAATTATTATTGGAGTATGCAAAAATACGAAGCTATAACTGGAATGCATTGTGACAATAGCATATAAGAAGATATTTTCATCTCTACTTTCAAAAAGGTTTAGTGGCACGCTCTTATCACATCTTCAACATCAAAAATTCTGGAGTCATTTCCACTATAAAGTTATAATGCTGTAGATTGGCTATTTAATACTAAGTTTTTAAGAAAAATGCCACACAAGAAATTTCATAGACAGTTTTTCTCTCATTTAGTATTTTAATTTTTCAAGCACAAGCGCAATCTATAAGAGCTCGTATTTTCAATTATTGACTACTGTGTTGGACAAAAAATGTTTCGTCCAATGTTTACGTGGGGGCCTTGGTAGTGAGAATAGCAATTTGTTAAGTATTTGATGAGGGGTACCAATGAATAGTCGAAATTAGCTAGCAATATTTTTTGAATCAAATAATCGAAATAATAATATTTCATTAGTCTAATATATTGCTATAAACTCACTACTTATTTTCATAATTCTATCCATCTATGTAACGAACAAAACTTCTTGCAAATCTTTTGTTCTACAATTTACTCTTGTCGTTTGCACTTATGTTATCGAAAATTAATTTTCAACTCTAACTGTAATAAAACTAGTTTTTACTAGTTTTTCATCATATATAATAATAATAAAATATAATGCTCAATGATTTAATTAAGTTTTGCATCTCGCAATCTCATAGACCAATTTGTCTACTTTCAATTCAAAATTCACTTCTATAAGACACTGAAATTCTTATTTTAGCAAATTGTGTTAGAAACTCTAAGGATATGAAATTTTTTAAGAAGTTATAGCTAATCTTAGTTCTTGGTAAAAATGACGAATACCATCATCCTGTCAAACCCAAACCTAAGAAACTCAAAATGAGAATACAAAATCATCACCAAAGGTTCATTTTAATAGAAAATAACCTTATAAGTGAACGAAAATCACACTCAACACAGATCAGTGTGAAATTGGAAGCATGTATGACAAGTCATCGGACAATTTAGAATTCCCAAACATTAGAACCGTTAAAACTTCAGAAAAAGACTGACAGCCGAGACCAAAGTTTTAAATGCCGCGAATTGTTGAACGTCCTTACCTTGGAATTGCTCTGACCAATTTTCTATAACCCTTAACCTAAGGCATTTTTCCTGATGCTGCGTTTGTATTCTCAGTGCTCTGATGCGAAAAACGATAATTAAGAACATATTCACCAGACGAGTGTCTTCCAGCAAATTGTCACGTGATTTTTTTTATTTGAGCAAATCATCAAGATTTTGTCTTAATCAATCAGACAGTCTATGAATTAAACACTTTCGTTTTGACTAAAAGCACCTGTTTAGGGTAATTATTAGGATTGTTCCAAATCCCGAAATCTGGTAAATTTACGATATTTTGCACTACTGATTTTCCCAGATCCCAAAATCTCGATATTACTATTCCAAATAACTACCCTAGTGATTACACTTCGAACTTGTTAGTCAGACTGGAGTCAGTTATTTCCTTTGTTTTTAATTGCCAATAGTTCTAAGTACCTTTTTGTCTTATAGAACTAATGTCTCCTAAATAAAAGAACGCTCTTTGGTTTCTTTCATGAAAAACTTCTACAAGGAATCGTACATTCATTGGCTAACGCGAATCTCCTTAGCTACTCTGAGTGATCTTGTTAAACACTAAATGAGACTAATCATAAAACAATATTATAGAAACTACAATACAGTGAACAATTGCTGGAGAAATCATAAACTTAGAAGCAAAATATCGCATAATAGATTGAGAGCAATAGCTAATAACTCCATCTATTTCATTTTTTTGAATACGGGCTTCACTTTATGTTGATAACCACTTTAATAAATTGTCCTTGACGAAGGGATTTTCTGACGAGTAGTTCCACACATAGAACAAGATAAGTAACATGGTAAATCAAAACTTAAATTAGATTTTAAATTCAACCGAATTACTACGTCATTCGGTAACAATATTAAGCCAATCACTATCACACATTGACGACAGATAAGGGCTTTTTAGCCTATTCAACCATTATTCCACACTTGTGGAATCGTTAAGTGACTGAATTTGATTGCTCAGATAGATGAGAGCCGAAATATTTAATGTTTACAATCCTAGGAGTGTTCTGATATGTGTCTATAGTGATGATTAGTAATGAGAGATGATAGGAAATCTTTTATTTAATAAATGCTGATTAACTTAAATAAATCGTTCATTTTCATTGTTTTGTATGGATTTTTCCTAAATAAAACTAAGTTTTTAAAAATCCGTCTTAAAAGACTTATAGGATCTTACAACTTATAAGATTCAACGTATAGTATTAGGACTGTACTAAATGATATAGTATTTCAATGTACGCTCGAAATGTTTTAGATTATTTTCTGCTGCATTTGGTAAACGTGGGTACTCAAAAATCTTCGATGAAATTGAAACGTAAGTAATACAAATTATTTATAACCTAAATTTATGATTTAAAGAGAAGAAAGAATGAATTTAACTTGATAAAAAAATCGACGATTAACAAATACCATCTCCAAAATAAGTGAATTTAAACATGTTTCATCAAAAACCAGATATAAGTTGACTAGGTTTTCAGATCATTAGGTTCGCAAAAGAAATCTTACCATGACCATCGAATGTCTGGAACAACTATCGGAATGAAAAGAATAGAGGACCCAAGGTAAAATGAATTATTAAAAACACAATTAATACCTATAATTAATTTATCTACATACTTTAGAGCAAATCTATTGCCCTAGCCAAATATTCAAATAGCTGCAGCTATAATCTTCTCCTTTACAGGTTCCTATCTTCTGCATTCGGAAAACGATCAGATAACCCTCGATTATTCATCCACTAAATTGGAACAAAACCCAGGTATGGAAGACTTATTTTTAACTATCCAGCTTTATTCGAAACGTACATCCGTATCCATAGGCGCACTGATAACACGCCCAAATGAATACGAGTGCATAAACTTAGCATATAAATTTAGTTCCCAAATTCCTTTAAATTCATAAGAAAACTACTATTATATCCCATAAATGACAAAAGTTTGATCACGATCAATGTCGTACATAATTCAGATACATACTGGATTCTTCCGGAAACCAGAGTGAACACTAAATTAAGCAACGCCAATCCTAACTTTCATACATGAGTACTAATAAGTTTCATGGCTACCCTTTCGTGCATAACACGTGCCCAATAGCAAGAAGTTCAAATAACTTCTACCAGCAATACAACATACCCCCACCAATTTTCTGTTGTAAATGGAAATTATCATTTCCCTACATTGTGATTCCAGTCACTCGAATATTTAATGAATATTAGCAATGAATAAATGTTGAGGTATTAATAACTATAAATGACTTATTACACAAAAGTATACTTCCACCTAATAAAATTAAACCTTTAATTATCACAGTCAATAAATAATATAATCCTGAAGTTTTACTATAAAGAATCAATGATACCGAAGAATGAATGCAGAAGATATTAAAGATACAACTGAGCAACCTTAACTGTTGTCTAGGTGATTTCATTATCTTCTTGTAACATAAACGTATCAACTCTTCCGGCTCTTATTGCAAATCAAACTCGTAGATTAGATAACAAAGAAGCTAGGATACATTTTCAAAAAAATGAAAAAAAAACAACACCAAAACATAACTACCAAATCAGGGTTAGTAACCGTTTGAAATAGACTATAAAGCCGTAAAATACAGTAATCCAACCTGTCATATATCGTGGCGCGTTAATAAGTTTTGGGTACTGTAGTGGAAGTATACATATTTAAAATGTGAAAAACTAATTTTTTAAAACTTTTTTGACATTTCCAAGTAGGAAAGACATACAATATAAAGGCTGTCAATAAGCGCGCTAAAATCGAGGCATACATAGGCGTCATAAAAACCCATTGCCGATTAAATTCTTAAGAAAAAAAACCATCTACACTATTCAAGATGATTTTAGTCAACCTTGACAGACGAGTAAATTTTTCGAACAAAATAGTATGTCGATAGAAATCCAATAGTTCCTGAATTATCACGATATATTATATTAATAATTAGTACACAAATCGTAAATTTAAACGAACTGCTTTTAAGAACTATACCTGTCATAAGGAAAAACATAAATACGAATATGGCTGTATACGAGAAATACAAAATTGTTGAAACCTGGAATAAATGTTCATCTCAAATACTAATAATATAAACAGCCATCGGAAAACTATGACAAAAGCTTATTTTTTTAAAACTTACAGCATCGTTAATAGCCAATTTGCTTGTAAAGTAATGTACACAATATCCAAACAAGTACACAGCCGTGAAGCCACTTGTAAAGAACGAACGCCACCACCAATGATAATCCTATTATTGGTTTTAATTTCTTAACGAATACTAGAAATATTATCTAAAACTTTAGCCTGGAAAACTTTATACCTCAGCACAGAGATGGAAGTAAGCTAATAGTATGGTTGCTTCCGAACAGGTAATAATAAGAATAAGGAAAACGATAAATAAGAAGCCGAACATGTAGTATGTCTGATGTGCCCTAGGAAAAACGAAAAAACTATAAATATGAAATAAGAGGCCATGTAAGAGTGAGAAAAGATTATATCAGTATAGCGTAGTAGATGACATTCGAACTACTAATATTAAACATTGGGACAAACCAAACACTATTGAGAATGAAGAAGAGTTGTATGAAGATACATCCAAATGGCAAAATACCACCCATAAGCATGCCAGGAAGTGATTTTGTATATATAGTCTGTTCTGGAACTTGACGAGGAATCTGATTAGTGCGAACTGGAGCTTCGATTGCCTAAAAATAAAACTTCGAAGTAGTTAATATATTTTTTTATATTACGTAATATATATAGAAAGTGATAATAGCGTACCCTCTTTTTAAAGCCGAAGAATGCTCCAATGAACGTCATGGGTGTAGCAATAAACACCCATAGGGAAAGTAATGCAATAAGTGTACCAAATGGAACAGCCGCAGATGACCCTTTACTCCATAGAATCAAATTAGAGAAGAAGAACACCGTGAATAAGATACTGTAGTAAGTAGAATGACCGACACGAATATATAAATATTATACAGTTACAAATCAACCACTACTTTTCAAAAAGCACAATTACGTTTTAAAACGATGAATATACTAACAAACCCTGGAACTAAGAAGCTAGTCAGTACAACATTTGTCTTCCAATGAGTGCCTTGGAAGGCTGAAAAACGTGAATGTTAACAACAACCAACGATTCCGATTAAAGGTAAACCAAGCTTACTTTTGTAAAGGCGAGCTGATACATATCCAGCGATGATACCAAAAAATACGTAGAAAACGAGCGCGAAGGTTATCAATGAACCACGATTAGCTGGTGACAGAAAACCAAGGCAAGCAAACACTGAAAAAATGCGTTTTGTCCTATCTCTTGGCATCTTTGAAATAATGCTGCCAATAACAATAATAACAAAGCAAAAAACATAATATCCCATAGTAAATAATTGATTAATTCATAATCACCCAGAGTAATAGACACCATCATTAAAGTTTGGCAGCCAGCGCCAATGAATACAGAAAGTGTCATTCCATTTTTGGGAGTACGGAACACATCACCATGTACAAGTTTCCAACCAAATTCCTCTTGAGCATCTTCCTGACAATAAAATAATTATAATGACATTACTCACATTCGGTACACACGTTCTGCTAGTAAATTCTGATTTACAATACTTGTAACGACTGAAAATAACTAACTTCTGTATCCAATTGATTGTACCTAGCAATATCTCGGTGAAGAGTCCGTAGAAGGATCATCCCAACCTAAACAAACTCATATAATCTCTGTGAGTTGAAAAGGCTAACTAAAAATTCATTCAGTACACTACCACTCCCGAGAATCACTGAAACTAGAAATGATAATGTATAGTTATAGTTAGCATATAAACTTTTTAGTTTGGATGGAATGCTAATCTTGGAACATAACTTACCATTCCAGAAAGGAATAATACTATTACGAGCGAATTCATGATAGAAAACCATTGAATGCTTGTATGGGGAATAGAATCAAGGATGTAATCCCATCGCGATGACCACTTCACGGGAGTTTCCTGATAAAATACAACGAAATACATATAATTGGAACCCTAGATGTTAATATTTTTTTACTACATCTATCCGAAATGAATTATTTAAATACATACCACCCATTTTACGCTGTAGGAGTAGGTAATTCTTCCACTTTTCTGTGAACCTTTTATTGGTAGGGGATTAGACCATTGATCACAGTTCAACTTTTTCTCACTGGGATGATCAATAGAACGTGGTGTGACATTAATGTGGATAATACGTCCTCCAACCTATAGGTAAATAGTTTAGAAAGAATATAGACTAATTGATTATATATTAAAATTAAAATTTTAAAATAATGCGACCGAAATCTAATACCCACAATTCTTATATAGTATGTGTTATATTTATTATTATTCTTAAAGAGGAATTTATTAATTCAACAATAGTTAAACAAATAAGAACAGGATATAGCGGGATTATTCAATAAATACCTTTTCCTCAAGAAAATTCGGATCCCGACTCATATCTCTATACTCGATTACAATGTCAACATGGTTGAAGATGTAGTAGTTGTCAGCCCCAGTAAAACGAGTCTAAACAGGAAGATTAAATAAATACTTAGTGTATTGCTGTTAATTAATATATACCAAAAAAAGTAACTAAAGTATATTTATGTGACAGGTAAGAGAGTAGCGGAAAACACAATAATAAAGATTTATTAAACTTACATCAAGAACACATGCATCTTTAGGTTGATTATTGGAGTCTACATAGCACCCCATGGGAAACCCTGTAGTACATACATTCAAATTCTGCTGATTCATGAAACAAAAAGTTACTGGCATATTGTCGACGATCCTAAAATAATAGTATGAAATTCCGTGGATTGAACATATGAAATTTCAAATGCATATTTATTTACTACAGTTATTAATTAATTATATGAATAGTCCTATAAGCAATTATAAGAATTACCAGTGATGCTGATAATTAAGACGCATTCCTGTACGTAAGAGACGAAGTTTTTGTATATCTTCCTCTTTGTTCGCATCATAGTACTTAGTACATAATGCTGTGCAGTTTTGATCTTTTCGAAAAGATAGCTAGAACATATATAAATGTACTAAACCCAATTTCTTATTAATATAAGATACAACTTAAACAAAAACAAAAAGCGCTCATAAATACAATAACAATATAGTGTTGTAAAAAAATATTCAAATAAAATGAAGACTTCACCTCATATGGGCTAGGTCTAATTCGTTCTCCAAACAAAACCTGACCAAGGTTTTCAACTGGAGATTCTTCTTCAGAACCAACGCAAAAATCGAAACTAAAGATATAACTAATCGAAAATACCTTATACCATAGTAAAATTAGCTCTCACTTACTAACCTGTGATATTCATAAGGAATAACGGACTGATCACTATCCAAATGATTGACAAATAGAGTCACATTGCTCTGTATAAATAGTTTAAAATAAGATAGAAATGGAAAAATGAAAAAAAAATATTCGCGAAATAATATACCACTTATACTTTTATAAATAATGGAATAACTAAGTAATGGAAAATAAACTAACTAAACACGTTCCTATCTGCTTGTCATGCTCGCAAAAATTCACAGGTGCCAATCCAGGAAGATAAAATGAAGTGGTTAAATTAACCAACGTCAAAAAAATGTTTAATAAATATACACGCAGCCGCATACCTAAAAATCACGTTAGATATTTGGTTAACAACAATTAAAATGTAATGCTTAACACTAGGCATTATTTCAATCATTCAATCCAAGAAAATTACTTAAAATTATACTATATTTTCGTTAGTCCTCTGAAATACAACCATGCTGAGAATGTAAATAACTATTAGTTAAAAAGAAAGGTAGGGATTAAATAAATTATTTGAATTCGTTATTACAAATATTGAATAAGGATTAAATTATCAATCAGTCAGATAAGATATTGCACTAGATTTCGGAATTATTCTAGGTTGATTTCGAAAAAATATTACTTCATTAGAGGAGTGCAAAAATAACACATACAACCATCCATTTATATTAAACATTGTCACGCGCAAGTGGTGCAATAATCATAATCAATGCCTCTTCCTATGCCACGACTAACGGACGAAATTAGTCTCGTATAGAAATTATTTAGTTAGGAAACTGTATAATATAAATATATTATTTGTAGTTCTCAATATAATTCCTTAATGCTTATAGATAGAACTTAGAAAGAATTAAGCTATAGTGGCTAGCTAAACTATACTCGAACGATGACGCTGCTTAAACAAAGTTTTGTTATGGTAAATGATATTCATTAGGTAATTATTACAAAATATACCAGTTATCAACATTTGTTACCGTAAAATTCTTGCACAGTTTAATAAGAAGTATTTCATTGCATGTTCACTGGTGAAATTCATGGCGTTAATTTAAAACTTCACTTGAATGACTAAGTAGTGAAAATAAAAGTGAGAAATATATTTATCTTTAGTCCTTGTGGAGAGATTAATACGTTAGGAAATAGGTAATCTGACTACTTCTTGAATAATATATTGTTCATAACAGTTGCTAATATTGATTTCCCAGGAATATCTACTTGATCGTAATAATTCCAATGCTTTTAGGCCGGCAAGTGGCAATTTAAAGATTAGTGTAGTGTTGGTGCTATATTGTTTTCATAATTAAGAATAAAACTAATTATGCGTTTAATGTATGCAGATTCTCCGAGGCATTGATTTTTATGGTAAGAGTAGGCTTAGCCAATAGTCTATGATATATCTTGTCCGCATTTACTAAGTCTCAAATTGACTTATGACTTATTAAATAAAGAATATAAAGAATAAAGCAGACACTTTAAGCATGTTCTATAATCTTATACCACACACAGGTGCTGGCAACACATTATTCTGCTGTTTTGTTTGAACTTCTATAATTATATAAGAAAAAGTAAGGAAGAAGTATGTCAAAAATACAAGCGTTCATCATTTTTTCTGTGCCATTACTCAGAAATGAGTTGGAATCTCACTAATTATTTATCTAAGAAAAGATTAAATGGGCTTTCTATTCATGTTTAAAATACAATATATCATAACTGACTACATTTAATATTTCAGTTCGACTTTAAATTAAATAAGGAATTACACTTGTACTTGCTTCATGATGTAAGCTAAGACTACAATTATTACAAGACATAATTATAACCTCAGTTCATTACGTTTGCATTATACATACGTTCACATTATGCGTTCTTCATTATTTTCTGAGCACGTGAGTTTTGTCAAAAACAGGTGATGAAAACATCTTCGGTTCCCTGATTAATTCCCTGAGAACGATTAATGAGTTTCGATCAATGGAAATCACCAATGTAGTCGAGACAGTAAATGTGCATTACACATCACACTCAGTTTATTATGAAAATCGATCTATATAGTTGCTCTTTTGCCTAATTATTTTCTTAATTCTTTAATTGAAATATAGTAACTTATATTTGGTATTGATATAAATACACTGAAAATTCAGGATCGCAAACAAACGTCAAATAATATATGACAACTATGTTTTATTCTTATTTTTTCTAGGTTTCTCATAATATTTTCATCACCATTTCAAACATTACACATCCTTAATCTTTTAGATTCTTTTTAACTATCTTTTTTCACAAATTATTTGAGTAATTTTCCAGTTTTTAATTTTATTCATCCTATACGTCAAAAGTGGTAGTGAAATTTTAAAGTAAGTAAACGTGTTCTCTTTTAATAACTATATTATCAATTTACTAGTGAGCCACCATTTTGCAGTTCTTACAGTGTGAGTAGCATTTTCTAGTCTCCGACGCCCCACTCTTCTTTTCTCTTTGAGATGGCTGTCGACGTATTCTGGATGTGCTCTAGCGTGTTTGTTTGTTACAGCCAGTGAGAAAAGAGGGGTGCAGAGCTATTCGGGAATGCTCAATGAGCTCTGAGATTTCAATAATGTAAATTGAGCTTTCTGAGATTAAACAAGAGGAACACATGGTTTACAGAAAATTATTCACTTGCTAGGATAGTAAAGAACATATTCAGAAATAATGAGAAATTATATTAGATCATTTTTATTAATAAAAACAAAAATAGTTATCTGAAAGCAAAAGCTTATATTTTTCAATATCGTTTAATTCAGTTTTTACTAGCACAGAACCAATATAAAAAGGTGCTAAATTTTTTGTGAATACATGATCATTTGACTTATCAGAGAAGAACGTTATCATATCATTTGTTAGTTATCAGCTGATAGAAATATTTCTTGCATTGCTAATAATGAATACACTAAAAACATCCCAATGCTATATTTATTCCTTTTTCTACTGTTATCTAAATATATCAAAATTTTGAATGAATATGTACAATATTACTTCATATGTCTTTACTTATTTATGTGCTTTATAGTTACATCAACAACTAAAGAAAGGTAACAAGATAAACAAATTAATATGCTTGGTTGTTCATACTTATCGGTGTGCACACACTATTCTCTCTCTCATTGAATGTGGAAAACAAATGTTGGTAAAAATCTCCCCCAATTATTTATGACTTCTGTATTTGTGTAGTCACTTAAACTATTATTATTTGCTCCCCCCTCCCCATTACCCGCATTTCACATTGAATTTCTGGTATGTTTTCGAAACATTCTCCAGTTGTAGTTCGTTCGAAGTTATGAACAAAATTCTAAGATACGGATTTTTGCAAACCCCAATTTTGGATTTTATAAAATAATTCATTAACCATCGTTAATTTTTTTCTTTATTAAAATTGTCTTTGACTTTATTAACAAAAAGGGATTTTTATGAAAAGACAGCAAAATATTTTCTATTATCAGAAAATGGAGGTGAATTTATCACCGTAAAATGCTGACATTTGCTAAAAATCATTTGTAGTTATAAACATTGCTAAATATGTATTTATTAAATAGCATATTAAACCTATTTGATCAGATACCGGTATTATAAATATATTAAAATATAAGAATGAATCGTCTGCACTATTCGAAGTAAAATAATCACTTACCTGCGTTTGCGTAAGATTTAGTTATGAATAATGTTACAAGTATATTTCTGTCCCCAATTATAATAATAAGCAGTGCGTCAAATATAATTTTAACATCTACAAATATATTTTACACTGGTTTTATTTAGATAAAAACATTAATTACGAAAATCCACACGTTAGAAACTTGCGGTTCGATAACGTAAGTAGTTCAGCATTACTTTCTTTCAAATATGACTAAAATTGCAAATATTTCAAAAACAGAAATTTCTCAAGAAACTAACTATTTATAGCCTGATAACATTATGCTATCGTCCAATGGCGTGTTGTGGTTATGATTTTTTAGATAGTTGGGTTTCCAAATTTGCTAATTATCTATAAATAATTATTTAGAATATGTATTAAAAATAAAAGATAAAACTCAAGCCAACATTCGCAACTATATGATATATTTTTGAAACTACAATTTAGCATAAATTAACAAAATTCTCTTACTTTCTTTTCAGATTGTTATTATTATACGAATACTTCGCATCCTTCGTAAGAATTACTTTTTGCAGTGGAATTTCTTTCCGTTCATATCGAGTTATTTTAGTTTTACCTATATCATTTGCTCTTGGGTACTGCTCTAAGATTTAGAAAAAAGAGAAGGAAAAACTAGAAAGTGATTTAAAGTGGCGAATGATTAAAAGCGACTAGCGATATTTCATATCAACATCTTAGTCAAGTCCCCTATCGGTTCAAGCTTGCTTCGTTTCTGCGACAGCTTCGTATCGATTGCTCCGCCCCTTCGACTCCATACGGGATGTGGCGCGCCGTGCTCGCCGCCACGCTGTTATGCGTAGCCACACAACCCGCTGTTTTCACCGGTAAGTTCGATTCTAATCAGACGTATCTGTTAAATTTACTTTAAAACATACATTTTATCTGATATGATCCTTTTCCCTAAGTAAGATAATTAGTTTTCTGACGAAATACCTATCGCTTTATATGCGTGCTAGAATACACGAGCATATAAATATAAATTTTAGTGCTTTATCTATCTCTCATAACTAATTATCTTATATATTTATTGGCGTTTTCTCTCAATCACCAGCTTTGACGCTTTTTTGATTACCCTCATCTGATGATGGATAATAAATAAGATTATATTATACATTTTAGCATCCTAAATACCTTCGTGGATATCTAAACTTGGGAATAAGTAGCTTCATTTCATCTCAAATATAAAAAATTAGCATTAATTGCGTCTATTGGATATGCTAAATTTGAATTTCATGGTGTGACAAAATGCGTTTCTTTTGAACTTTAAACATAATCATGTTACTCATGGATTTGTTGAAAATCCATGTTTTTCTTTAGTAATTTTGGAATTCATAAGTATTTCTTCCAAAAAGAAAGAACTTAAAACAAACAATCTTAAATAGTGATACAAAAAAGAGAAAGCATGCTCCTAAGTATGATTAATGTATATGTTGTCTAACACTGTAATAAAGTTGTTCACATTTCTCTAGAAGTAGATCATGCAACTGCACTTCAACGGAAATATATGGCAAGTGGAAAATGACCTTGTTTGTTATTCTGTTAATCACACGAAAAGTGCTTGAAATCTAAAATTAGAGAAAACAATATAAAATAGTCCATCTAACTTAGAATAACAGTTATTCTTCTTCTCTTGAGCTGGTGTTTTTTGAAGATTAGCAAGAATATTAGATATTATTTTTAAACTGAAAATAATTAAAATTTAGGTGCATTTTATGACGTTTTTTCGTTTTCTGAGAAGAATTCTTATGGGCAAGATTAATAAGCGAAAAGATGACAATGTTTTAAAGATCCGGTACATATACGTATAACAAACCGAAAAGAAAGCGTCTTTATCTTTTTACGTAGAAAATTAAGCCTATTTATCTTATTAGACTGCAACATGATAACATATACCAGGATTTTTATCCCGAACAATGCCTAATTCTAATCCAGTGAACCCATAATTCCGACTTTTTGAAAATTGCGTAATTCCAAAATATTGACTTTTCAGTAATACTCCAGCGCATTAATTTAGAGCACAAACACTATTTATTTTACATTTTACGTATGAACATTTCACATAAAGATATTTATGGACGGTTTTTATCGTAGGTGGGTTACTACTGTCTTGCGTAAATAGCGAAACCTTTGTTCTAAAAACACTCGAAATTGCCTTTCTCCCACAAAAATGGCCCTTTAAGTTCAGCTGTTGTATTTAAATGATTGCCATAGCTGTGTACGCACATCATCATCTTAATCGGTAATACAAAGTGGTCATATTGCGGGTAATCATTATTGCATAATATTTTCATCTATTCAACTCAATTTTGAACCGTTACAAGACTCTTCACACATATTTGGGAATTTTTCTACGATTTTATTTTTAAAATCCTAGAAACTAAATATATTAATGTAATTTCTATCTTCATTAATTTCAAAGTCAAAAATAGTTATTCCATTAAACATACAATATTATCAGTTAGTTTTCATAGAAGGCGGATCTGTGGATGGCGAGACAATATTTCAAAGTGAGTATGACTATCCGAAACACAAGGACATATACAGTGACGAGGAGATTGCGGAGGTCGAAGACAAAATTAAAGTCGGTTATGTATATTACATTTTAGATTTGTGGCAATATTTATATTCTATTATTTGGTCAAATAAAAACTAGAAGAAAATTTTAAAATTTTGTAGGAAAAGATTTTGAAATTAAGGTATAATTTTCACGGTAAAGAATCAGTCATGTACAAGTTATTGGATAATATAAAATGTGGATTCGCAAACAAGGAAATCTATTTTCAACCATATATAAACCTTAAATAATTAATGATTTACTAATAGGCTTACAATTTCAATGAACACTGACCAGATATTTAAGTGCTAGCAAATGTATTTATTATTAAGTCTCATCTATTTCAGGAGTGGTATGCGAAAGAAAGACAGGAAGACGAGAGAGAATCTAGCGATGCTGACAAGTATAACAAACAAATGATAGATATCCTAAAGGTACTCGAGAAACAACGGACCGACGAAACAGGTGCATAAAGAAATTAAAGAAGGGTGCTTTATTAAAGTATCATCTAGGTCATCTGTTCTTGCTAGGTTCAGAATTAAAGAATCATACGCATTCGTTTTCTATATGGGAATGGCACTTTTGAAGTCTAGGCTTCTATTTGCACTTAAATATAATAAAATGATAAATACCAAGAATGAGATCTCTTAAGTAGACGTTGCATTTTATTTTACAGTTTATTACTGAATAAGTTGATTAAGGATAATATGAAAGATACTCACACTCAATTTTAGTCATGCTACTTTGTTTTATATGCATAGTTTAGTGTATTGATTCCTCTCTTAAAAACGAATAATCTTTTCTATCTCCCCCCACTTGTCACCCGAGCCTTTTCATTAACAACCTCCCTGCTGCTAAGTGTCCTAGAGTAAATGGCGCCTCAAGCCAATCTAGTTAACATGCTATACATAAACGAATAGAGAGGATGAAAGTAACAGAGCCCGAAATTTTTTTTGATATACTAATAGGCAAAAAGGTCTGTACGACTAAGAAGGAATAAAGAAAAAGTAGTAAAGCTCCTTCTATGCTCTCTCATAATACTTATACTCTATTTTATCGAGTAAATAACATTTCTCAACTAGTGGGTATAATAAGCTTCGAAAGCAATGCGTTTTAATATTTTAACTTTTCGTTACTTTCCGAGTAATTTTCCTAACGAGTGATTGTTATCGCTATACGCCACTATTCTACTTCTCGCACTAGACTAAGACAATGCGAAGCACGAACATCGTCACTGATGCATCGGATGGGTTCTCATAAATGTGAACTCGCGTACTAAGCTGTTCATAGACTACCCTTGGGGCACCACTGTTCTTATATCATGCGAAGAGTAAACATGAGGTTGTATGGAAAACAAGGAAGTTAATCATGCTAAGTGAATACTGAGTAATGTATAATCTAGATTTTATAATTTCATTCACTTCTTCTCTTTCATTTTAGAGTTTCCTGATGAAGTCGAGATTGATCTACAGAAAACTAAAGCGCTTCCGAAAGATGAGATACAGTTATCAACTAGTGCCAAGGAGGCTGAACTAGAGAAAGAAGAGGTTGCCAATGACATTATTGAAAAACAACCTCTTGTGGCACAAAAAAAGGGGCAGAATGAATTTGTTTCGTTTGTTGAACCAGTGGATGCTAAACAGACCAAGTGAGGATTTTCAAGCATATGAATTCATAGTCCTGAGAGTACTGAGTAAATGAAGTAATGCTAACATCTATCATTAGGTTAAAATGAACGACATTAGAATAGACCTAAGCACAAAGTATCATTATTCTAACTTTATTATTATTCATATCATACGTTAAAAAAGAATAATCAATATATTTTAAAAATTAAGCTCAGTTATTAGTTGTTTCAGGTCAGTGCCATCCTTAGAGAAGCGTCGGTTAAGCACATCTTCTGACAATGTGAACTTCATGCCCACGTACAGCAGCAATCTACTTATGATAGGTGAATTTGAACTTCTAAACATTACACACTTCTTCCAATAACATTAAACTTTTTATGTACCTAAACTGTTTAATTTTATAAATCTATTATATATTTCTCTCAACTACATACCTTACTTTCATTAAATCATATATTTATTTGCTTTTGGAGTTCTGAGATAAGGTTGTTGTGTGTACCCTTGATGACGTGGAACACAACTTATTTTCTTCACTTCACGCATGGTTAAATACTAATTTATTCATTTCACATAATAAATAACCACAAATTAGCCTATTTTTTAAATAATTTAAAGTAATTGGGATATAAATTATTATTGAGATCTATACATTTAGAACCTACAGGTGTTTTAATTGAAGTCTCTATTAAAAATAATTTTCATAATTATTAGTACTTTTCAGATTTTTGGGGATTTCTTATTTGACGATGTCTTTTTAAACTAAGATTAACTGGGGCCAATAGCGTGTTAGTTGAATTTTAGGGATTTCAAGTAAATCGCTATTACTTGTAGTTGTCACACTAAAAAAATGACAAAGACCTAAATATTATGATTATTGGTTCTTATTCCCTTGTTTCTATGCAATATATCTTCATTGTATCCAGCTAAATAATACAATTTTTAAGCATTGATCAACAAAACTTCCATTTGTTTTTATGAAGTCCCACTATTAGTTTACTTTCATTCACTCATAGTGAAGTAATTCTGTTTCAATTAATCATTAATAAGGTTTATTTCTTGAAAATACAATTAGTCCAAATTCCGGAAGAACAATATTTGGACTATTTCGTCAAGGTTCTTTTGGATAGGTTTCAATAACATTTATTTTTCGAAACATCCAAAATAAAAGGATGACAATTTTAGTGTTATAAATCTATGAATTCCTAATAGTGAGGAGTTATTTCACAAAATACGAATATCTGAAACCATGGTAACCGCAAGAAATGAAAGATAAGCGATAAACTAAGGAAAATACGATTAACATTTTTTATTTATTACATTGATATTAATCACTATGAATTTTAAAATTCAGCTGTCGGCACTGTATTGGTTGTTGGAATGATGGGCACAATCGTTGGTGGAGGAATCTATCTCAAGTAGTTTTTTCACTTTACTTATATACACAGAATTTATTTTACCTAATTAATATAGAATATCTACACCCTACTTTTTTATACATATGTTAAAATAGAAAAACTCACGTTATAACTTCATGAAATGATTTTCAGACGACGTCGTGATACACCGGATGATGCTGAATATGCTCCGTACGCAGGAACTGGACCAGGGTTTAAAAAGGGCAAGGTAATATTCAGGAAAATAAACATCGCTATGGAGCGATAACACTACTTATTGCACACAGAATATTTTTTGGGCTTTAACCAATCCTTATTTTAGCAAATGGTGGTCCAATGAAAAAACTACGATTTGTTTTGAGTTTTCTGAATCATGCGTTACTTTTGCACTCTTGAATAGTTTTGAGTACTAAGCGATTTAGTACGAGTTATTTCCACCAATAAAAATACAGAAAGACACTACTGATATTGGTTAGAGGAAATAAAACCAGATCATTAGTCTGTTCAAATGTAAAAGTAGAACCGAGTACAAATAACCTCATTAAGTGTAAAAATATTCAAATGAAGATTTCTCTAGAATGGTAGAAAAAATCAATGTTCACTATACCGGATGATTTTTTTCTGATTTCAGGGAGATAAAGGAGATGAGTCACTAGCCTACAAGGCTCAGTTGCACCATTACCAGCAGGCTAAACAAAAGATCATCTGTGGAGATGATGCTCCTGGTGAACATTAGCTTACTTATTTGGTCTAGTGTATCTGTTTTTAGAAAAAGTTAAACTTATAGATACAGTGTTAGCATTTAACTCTTTTAGCTTCTATAAATGGTTTTTTCGTGGCTGGAAAACTCTGGGAAAAATGACGACTTAAGTGACAAAAGATTCTATAACACAAAATACTGAACCCATCAAATCTCTAAATTTAGTTATAGTGGAAGGAAATGTTCGACGAAATTGATGCATGTTAACTATACTATGCGTCTATCTCAAGAAAGCTCAGAAAAACCATTCAAAGCTAGAAGTGCCTAAGTTAGTACTCCTACATACAGTAATAACACTTCTAAGCTATAATTTAACGTGTGAGCTATAAATCTAACGCTCAATGCTATCGGTCTGGATTTAACCAGTTTTTTCAATATAACTGAAAAACTGAATGCATTCATGTTGAAGCCTATATGAGACGAAATTATAAATACTTTTTGATTGATATCTAGGCTTTGAATAAGCGTAACGTAGAAATAAAAATAAGTACCTATTACAGCCTTATGATCTTATTATTAACAAGTAGTAATAGTAATTATCAATATACTCTAAAGTTATTATCATTTCAGCAGGTCTCGAGTCTGAAGGTGAAGATGATGGAGCAGATGACGAGAATAACTTCAGCGTCTACGAATGTCCTGGCCTGGCACCCACTGGCGACATTGAAGTGTGCAATCCAAATTTTGCGGCTCAGCCGTGAAACTATTCACAGCTTGCAGTCCGCCCGGATCCGTTCACTACAACCTACGCCCACCCGTACTTAACATAATCAAATAAATTATAACCTATAGATCAAAATAATTTTATCCTCTTAAATATTATACCAGTATTACGATATCGATCTGATCTTCCACATCCATGTATTACGTTTTTAACCAGTTAGGTTGAAATGAGCTAACAAGACAGTGAAAACGTTTCGGTGATAGTTCCCTTCTGGTGCATTGTGATGTACATTTTGTGGTTGTGGTCCACTTCCAGTCTCCTTAGACACGACCGGTGACAAACAAATTTCTATTATTACTGAGCAAATTTGGAAATAAAACCTCTTGCGGATACTGCAAGTGCTACCGTATATTGTTTGAATAAATCTGCGGTTTGTTTGCTTTATGCTATACCGTAATATTAGCATAATATATTCACAAGTGGAAATAGAATTAATCCAAAGTTTTTTATTCAAAAAATGCTGATGATTTTTGAGTTTAAAAATACAACTATGTGAAGACTTTTGTAGGATTGAAAATCATGGAAAAAAATAAGAAATTTAAATGCATCTTATTTTGGAATTTCAAAATTTAAGATGTATTATTACATACAGTATTACAAATAATGAGTTAGAAGGATTCCATAGTCGAAATTTGTCTACAATAATGTGGCTATTCTCAGTATCTATCAATAATAGCTATTTTTAAGTGACGAAGTAGCAGCTAATTAAATAGTACGTTATTGTCTTCAAATATGTTGGCAATTGGTGAACAGCGATTAAAAGAGTCAACTACCAAAATGTGTTATATATATATGAGTTTATCTATAAATAATTGCACTTTCTATTGTATATCTTATTCATTTAGACAAATTCACTGCATGTATACACTGACAGTTAAATGTTTAATTGAATCTTCTCGTATTTTACAATTTCTGTTTAAATGATTATGTTTTAATATAGTAATAGGTGGTGTACGTTATAGGATAGTACACCAAATTTTGTAGTTTTCGAGGCACATATTTTCCTATTCAGTTATTATGCTAATTTCTAATAAGAAGGTTTATTTTTATTTTTAGTTGGAGGGAAATCTGTGCATTATTATGGAAAAATGTTTTCTGTAAAACATGCCAAGGCTTAGCGTATCTATCGCCATTTACAGGGTGCTTATGATGTAAATATCGATTTATAGAGTTTTATAACTTTCTTCTAACTCAACTAAGATTGTAATTTAAAAACGTTCCTGAAAGCTTGAATATATGGCTTTTCGACCGTAATGACTTCATTTGCATATGTCACACCTGAAAAGTGCAACTACCAGTTTTATGAAGGCACTTATTCTCGTGTTTTCTTACACGTATTTGGTCTCATTTATCTCGGATTTTTACTACTCTACTGACTGGAAGTGATTTTCTTTGTAGAAGACTGAGCTATTGTTAAAAACTACCACAGTAGTCATGGATTCGCTCCTAGTATCTGTCGTCTGCAGAAACATCGGAATCGGTGACCACCACCCGCTTAAATCGTCTGAAAGTGAGTAGAATCTAAAAAGTTGTTGTTGCGTGTTGTTGATTAGCAGGTGAAGGGAGAGTACGGTTTAATGGTCTAATGTGGAATGGACAAATCATAGGAAACAGTGCTAAGCATTACAAAGGTATTTATACACATGGATGGCTATGCTAATTGTTGCGCTCTCGTTTACCTAATATTTAAACTAGCGCATGCTAATTTCGCCCTGCTCAACCATAATATTGCAAAAGAAGAACAATTGAGATACTACAAAATCTGAATATAGAACAATATTTTATAGTTTTTTTACTAAAACATTTCAAACGCCATTTCTGGCATTAGGGTAGTGAAAATTTGCGATGAATAAGGTTGATATGTGTGAGAAACATGAAAGTCAATGCTCTCACAAAACTGATAATTCTACTTTTCACGCATGACATATGCAATGTCATTACAGTTGAAAAGCCAGATATTCAAGTTTTCAGGAACGGCAATTTTTTTGAGATATGGCGTCTTAAAAATGTTATTTAAATGTAATAAATAAAATGGGCAATAATGAAATATTACTTAACTAATAGCTAGTAGAAAATCAAGTTAATAGCCGCCTCATACCGACTTCATTTTTCTTTTAGTTGAACGAACTTTTGGTCTTGATTTGAAGCTGGTAACCACTGGCACTTTCCTTTGATATGTTCCTATAAATGTTTAATAAGAAAGTGATTATAACGGCAGGCTAAGAGAGGCGCCACATTTTTTGCTTTCCATGTCCATATTAAGATTCCAGATATCTGGGATGAATCGAACAGTACTTCTGCGGAGAATTCTGTGGCAACTTTCTTTAATTGGATTTGTTGTCGTAAGTGATATAGTTTAAATAGCTGCAATGGCGCTTTTGTTGAAATACCTGCTTTTCTTATCGTTAATTGAGACGTAAACTGCTACTAATATTCTTTGAAAGGCTGCATATCCAATTTATTAGTTATTTAGATGAGTTTTTTAAACTGAAACTTTAATATTTGAACTACTCAGATATTACATTTGACCAAAATATTTCAGTATGTATCAAAAAAGTATCAAATACCCGGATTTACACCTCCTGAAACAAAGATGAATGAGTACAGAAGCAATCAAGAACAAAGTGAGAGGAAGAAGAAAGAAATTGAGACTACTATTCTAAAACGGGTTAGATTTCGGCATTTAAATTCTTTCATGATTTAAAACATGTGTCATTATAGGAGATTAGATAAATAAAATAAAGATATAGCATAATTTAGGGCACAAAAGTAGTCGCAGAAAGGTGTAGTCAAAATACGAGATCTTGCTATTTAATCGAAGACACTCCGTTAGTTGAAGAAAAGGGGTAAGTTTAACAGATCATGAATATAATTATTTATTTTAGCCTTTCAAATAAATATGATAATAAGATCATCTTTCCCATGTGAACCCTAAGTTCCTCTAACCCTCTAATTTAGAGCCTGCGAAAGATAGTAGTGTTTATTATTACTAATCTCTTTAGAAAAATATTGCGATAGATGGGGTCGCTTAATTGTTGTCATTTAATGCCGAAGGTAGCACTCAATTGCTCTTTCACCATAACTTCTTTCAAAGTGAGAATTTTGCTGTTTTCTATAATAGGTCGAATTGATCATTAGTCTCCACAAAATGTATGAACGTCTTTCAACTGAAATTAATTTCTGGATTGCCATACTTTTAGAGATGTTGCTTCTTTGCACTGTCAGTCAATCTGCACTTTTGTTATCCCTCCGAAGGAAACATCGTTGCTGCTGTTATGAGGGGTCGACACTTTCGTAAAACGCTGAATTGTCATGCACTCTGTTAATAGATAAACGGACACTTTGATAGACATTTTAAGTAGTAATTTATGCTTTACAGTGTTTAATCTTGGGAAACTTTTTAAATGCAAATTTTCTTAAAAATTTCCTTTATCAACTGGCCAGTGTTGGATTTGTTCAAGTCCAAAGCAACTTACAAAGAGGGATATTCTGGCATGTCCGCTCGCTTGTTTCCTCGATATAGTATTATCTCTTTCCTAGAAGTAAGATTAACACAGTGATAGCAATATTATTTACTTCAAATTGAATATATTTACTATATCAGAAAAAACCACTTTCAATTATTAGAAAGCAAAGATAAATACAAAGAAAAAGAACAAAGAGATACATCTCTTAGTAATATCGATAAGTGCATTTTCCTCTTTTAACATAAGCTAATGAAGCCAAAATGGTAGAAAATCATTAAAATAAACATTTTAGAACGCTTTTAAACTATAATTTTCATTAAGTTTAGAAATAATTAAAATCAGTATTTTTTGACAGCCCTGTTAGCATACTGTTTGACCATCATATCTTGAAATCGGAAAATTCTTAAGTAGTGAATTCTCCAAGCTAAATAAGAATTTATTTTAGAGTAGTTGTGAGAAGATCTATGGTTTTAAAAAGTAATCAAGAATATGCTCACACAATAGTGGAACTTAAAAAGCCATCAGGTAATTAGTACTATAATTTTTATCCCCTTTTATGAAGTGATACCACATTTTATGAAAGGGATTTGAGAGATATAATTTTTAAGTACTATTTATGATATGTATAAAACAACTATAAGTAAATAAATTTGTTTTAGAACTCAGCTGGCAGAATTTTAATTCTCGTCATTGGCAAGTTAATAAATACATTGTCGTTAGCCGATACTGCAAATTGATGGTTGCCATAGGATTTGTCATGGAGGTTGGCAAAGAAAATGTATATAATTTAGCAAATAATGCATTCTTTCACACGGCATTTTTTCTACAATGAATTATCAGACTAACATAAAACACTTTATTAGAAGATAGATATCATTAAACATTTCAAAGCATTTAGCACTAACAGTTTATTCATTGGTACACAAATACAATTTTGGACAAACAACAGTTTTAAGGCACTCAGTCTCGATCCAGAAGTCTCTCAACAAGTTTTGATGATCGGACTTGGAGGTGGACAGATAAGCAATTTCTTCAGCGCAGCGAAATATTTGAAGGTGATTCGTATTATAAATAATCTCTATATATTATAATAACCTATGCACTTTCTAAAATTGAAATATCCTATTTAATAATTTATAAAGCATCATATAAAAATTTTTAAGATTTAAAAATGTCTTTTGCAAAACTTGCCATGCAAATTCAAAGTGTATACTACCGCCCAGGATTATTGGCAACAAATCGCATCGAATGCCTAAGTGCACTATGGATCATAGGTAATTTCCCAATGATCTATTTTGTATTATAATAACAGATTCGGATTCAGCATCAAACTGCGGTTCTGTTCAATGTAATTTCCTTAGTTCTATTTAAAGTTGACTTTTGCTGAGAAAGAGAATATCTCATATTCAAGGGATTATTATGAGAATATAAGTAAACGACAAAAGTAAACTGCATATAACTAAAGAAATTATATTTAAAAGAACCGTAATTCGATTCTGAGTCCGAATCGGTAGTTACAAAGGAAAATAGATAATTTTAAAACGAGTACCATTCGATAGTGCACTTAGTCCACTAAATGCACTCGATGCAATTGGTTACCAGTAATCCTGGGCGCCACTGTATATTATTTTTTAATATATTGAAAAATTATATAAACACTATTATTCCAGAGCTATTTGTTTGAATATTATATGAACAACTTCTAAATTATTCGCAATTTTTTATGCGCTATACTGGCGTAAATGACGAATTATTGTCTAGTACACTATAGGAATGTAGATATCATACTGCTTATGCATTAATTGTTCGAGCAATAAACGAGGAATATATTAATGAAATATTTGACTGATTCATTTAGTTGTTTAAAGATTAAATCAACTGTTGTTGAAATTGATCCTGAAATGGTTGTGCTTGCCCGTGATTGGTTTGGACATGAAGATAACAACGACACTACTATCATCATAGAGAATGGACTAATATTTATTGAGAAAGCAGTGAAAAAAAGTACGTTAAGAATACATCGTTTTATTATCATAATAACTGTATTTTTGTAATTTTTTACTCTTTATTTTTCTTCCAAAGTAATTGACAATAAAAATCATTTTAAACAAAGATAGAAGAAATAGTCATTGTTAGCTTGAACAAAATCTGAACGAACTAATAGAGATATTATTCCTAGTTCTTTTTATTTGTTATCAATATCTTAAGCATGGAAACATCATCATACAATGCACTGTTGAATATTCAAACAATCTGGATTAATTTTGACAGTTTCATCCCGATTCTCTTCAACTGACGTCAAGTGTCTCCTTTTGTCTAAAAAAAGCTCTACCAATTCAAGACCTGTAACACTCAAAAGTTGGGAACTGTGAAAAATTAGCTTTACCGTGCGTGAAACAATTGAAAAATTAACCGCTAATAATTTGCTATGAGATAGTGTGCACTACTGTTTAGACATACAAAAATAGTGTTATCAATGTGTAATATTTGAGGGAAGACATATAAATCAATATTATTGGACGCCTGCTACAGTGATCGCCGGCCAATTATATGCCCTGTGGAAGAATTTCTTGTCGAGGCTACAGTAAATACTCTGGCGAGCATACTCGATGAAAATGGTACTGCTCTTCAGATATTAGAATAACACTGATTCTTTGTCTATTCCTATTTTTAAAATATGAGTTTTTATATCTAAAATACAATAGCACATTTCTTCAACTTTTATCTTCAGGTGTATTCGCTATGAATATTCTCAGTATCAGAGATAGTTTTGTTCATGAAGAAAACGTATTGAGAATTTATAAGAAACATTTCAAGACATGTTTCTTGTTGAGATATCATCCGGAGAGAAGGGTAAGTGATCAGATAGCATATAGAAAATGGAATGAATTGGGAAGCTGCAATTCCTAGAACATAATAGATTACTTAAAAATCCATTGTATACAGATGCTAATCTGTTCTCATCGCCACAGATGGAGTTTGGACGAACAGAAAAAAATATTTCAAAAGAATATAATAGATTTTGAAACCAGATTCAACATCAACATTTCTCAACTTGTTATGATAAATTAAGAACATAAAATGCTGTAAGCTAACGTCTTTAGCAGATATCTTGCCAAGCATAGCATTGTATTTCATAAAAAACACTTTTCTAAAATTCATCCCCATTTATTAGGTAGACTATCCATTCTCAGGGTTAGTCATACTGATATTGCTATTTAAATTACTTGGAAAAACTTTTACTAAAGCAATCAACAACAGGAGAGAAACCCGTGAAAAGCAGTGATCGTTTTTGTAAGAGGAGATTCTCCGATAATAAAGAAAATAATGATATTGTTGTATCCTAAACAAGCATAGAATCATGAAATAATAAAATAAGCATTTCAACCTAAGCGAATAATAGGCCTCAAGCCTAACGAAAGTAACATTTAGGAATGAATAATAAATTCAAAAAAAGATTTTGACAACCAATAATACATATTGATTTATCCCTCCCCAAAAAGCGCAGACAGTTCTAGATAGTCATCTTCTGATTCATTATCCACTTTTCTGCGTTTATGAATTGGAGGAAGAGGTCGCAGATATACTGGTCGACGGTGTTGTTCGCCAACCGTTAGCTAAAATAATGTAGATCACGCATGATTCTTTAAGTAATTCTCTTTAGATACGATACAAAATATGTATAGTGCAAAATAGATAATCATATCACAGAAATTCTCACCGATATTACATTCCGTAAAAGCTTTCTCACCATCTCACGTTTTTGTTTCTCTATTATTGTTTCTTCACCTGAGATTAACGAATGGATCTAAACAAAAATAAAAAATAAAATTATCAGTACAGATGCTAACAGATGAATTAGAAATGAATGATCATATATTTGGCGTGATTTAATAAACTGAGCATATAACTAATATATTTATATTATTTAGTACCGAATACTATTGGTTTACCCGTCTATCAAAATCGTGAATAGCTTCCGTAGGCGTGTCTGGGACCTGCATAAGTACACGAAATAAAGAATCTGAGAAGCGTCGCTGAAATCGTCGCTACATTTTCTTTCACAATATTAAAACAGGAATTATGGAATAAGCTAACTTGTTGAAATAACTTAACATAAAAATGATTGACCAAATGAAAATAAATGTGGAAAATTAGCCCAAGTAATGGAGCACCAGCAACTTCATCTGAGCCATGAATATGGAGTGAGCGAATTGCACTGACCAGCATATATACTCCAACTTGATCATCATAACAGGAAGACAACTATAAAAATAATCCTAGCTCATTAAATGGCATGCTTTATATAACCATTTGTTTACCTTTTCAGCTAGCATCTTACATAGAGGAATTGCACGAATTGTTGATTGTGTATCCCTCCAAGTGAGAGCTGCGAATACAGTCATAATAACTGACGAAAGCGACACATTCTCATGAAAAAGCCACTCGCCAAGATAAGACATACTACCTGTCCTCTTATCGTCACCTGTAAATTAATCATTGCTACTTTATGTTTTTGGCTTAGATTCAACAAGTTCTATAGCTGCAATGAGTAAAACCGATATTTGAATAAAGTTAACTGAATTAAATTGCAATCTAACTGAAAATATATATAAGAACTTCGCATTTACCACTGTTTATAGTAACATCATTAGTGAGATAACACGTCCGGAGAAAAAGCAGATACTCTCGAGAGAGAACACATGTCATATGCTCATGGAATAATTCGGCCTCTGTCGGTTCCGAATCTGTCAAATACATTATTATAAATAATGGATAAATATCCTATCAGTAAAACACTTTAAAATAGTTCTACTATTTAATATGTTACTAGTAGAAAAATGTTAAATTATTGATGAACTAAAATCAACGGCTACTGTTATACAGTCAAGTATATCATTATTACAGTAATACTTCATACTCAAGCGATTCAATCCAATTTGCTTAAATTTCGATAGCGCATAAACTACTTATAAAAAATTCACCAATATTAGTTTCTAAAATAAAATAATTTAGTCCTATTTTTACTACATTAACAACCGTTATTTTTCGGAATATTAACTATAAAGAAAACAAACCATAATCAATGTTAGAAACTTCGGTCCACATTTGTTCTAAATGACTGTTCATATATGTTGTTATCTTGGTGAATAACTGACGAATAATATCTTTTTTATCATTAGGACATCCGCATATTAATGACTTCCTAAAAATAACGTATAATACATTCGGAATATTCTATTGCATTAAAGTACTTTTAATCACGTTATGTTATGTTCCTAGATACAAATAGGCTACCATCTCTAAAATGAGAACGTTGTGTGTAAGAAACTCCTACCATCCTTTTTTAATCCAATATCTCAGTCGGAAACACGGAACAAATTCCAGATTTATGGTTGTACAGTCGAGTAGTTGAACAATAGAAGTAAGATATGAAAGTGATATCCAGAACTTGCTAGCTAACAGTGAAATGATATTTACACTGCAAATGGCAAAAGTAGTTTGAAACATATATTCATATGCATTTACAATTATATAATTTCATTTTGGAATATACTGCTAATATCATATCAACTCACATATGGTCATTAAGCTCATTGATGTATTGTCTGGCAAACACAATAGGGTCTCGCCTCTCCTCCAAGTGAGATTTACCAGTTACAGCCTCCATACTTTCACCGACCGAGCCTAAAATTAATTAAGCTAGCCAAAGAAAGATTAAAATGAACACAAAGGATATGGCGAAATGTTTTGTAAAATGAAAATAAGTAAATTATGCTGTTACTAAATTTCCTAGTGTTAATAAAAACTTACAATAAATCTGCTGCTTTTCAGCTAAAGTTATTCCTATAATAGCTTCACCGAAAGAAGGATGTAAAATTGAGCGAGCTTCAAAAGTATACATCTGTTGAAGAACTCTAAATATAAGTGTAACTTTCATTTACTTAAATAACAAGGATTAAAGTATAAGGTTAAACATTATAATGAAACTTGTACACTTCTTAGCGTACATTTCAATTCAAAGCAAAATACTGCAATTAACTATATGTTGATTGATAAAGTAAAACCACGATGATAATTAATATACAGTGGCGGTCAAATACGTTTAGTGACATAATTGAGGAACTGCATTTTTAAATGAGCATAAATATCAAAATTTGCTACAGCAGCTAAAGTAGTTGAATATACAAGACTCATAGAATCTATGGAATAAAAACCAAATAATCTTTACCTTTTTCTAATTTTGTAAGCCTATATGATTTTCATTAATCCAACGTAAAAATTGATTTTGATCAGGAGCCTGAGCACGATTTCTTGGATTTACATAATATTTCCTATAAACCAATTCTATCTAGGATTATACTACTAGGATGAAAATTCATTCTAAACATGTGAGAATTAAAGCATACCCATTATTAAATATGTTAAATATAGCCACTTATATTTTTCTGCAATGAATCCATTCCTCTAGTTAAATGCTGTTACCAATGTCATTGAGCAAAATAGTAAATTCCACTTTTATATGATATGCAATATTCTGAATGAAGTTTCTGATTCTGAGTCATATCAAAATCCCAGAAAACAATGAGCAGTAATCAGGTTACAAGATAATGTTTATTTGCTTACTTAAAATAAATCTGTCTATTGCTCAAAGGGGCTCAAATAATTTTTCAGTTCATTGGTTGACTTTATAGTCTACATGCCGGCAAAAATTATCTAGGTTATTAATGGTCAATCTATTATTATACAGTTATGGTAAAAAGGAATTAATGTAGCAGAATTTTGTATTATATATACTTCATGTTTAAAATTTTGAAGCACGTAAGATAATAAGTATTAAATTATGTCACAAATGCAACAGCGTTTGACTACCACTATATATTACCATGACATGCTACTAACCTGGCCATTCTAAAAAAAATTGGATATAGAGGTACTAGGACTTTGCCAAGTAGACTGTCAGTGTTGATCTGTTGTAGTACACCTTCCACAGCAGTGAGATTACGTCGCAACTGCATATAATTTAATAGAAAGTGATACAAATAGCTTGTTGTTTAAATTAATAAGTCGAAAATATTCTTACAGATTTTCTTCTTAGTATATCCTCTCTAGTTTCACCTTCTTCGAACGACGTTGGTGCTTGATTGTCAAACCCATTATAAGAAATAAATGAACGTACTGAATCGAATGCACTGAAATAATATGCTCATTAGAATTGTATGTTATATAGTTTAGACGGTAATATTTTATATTTTTGAAAATTGTTTTCTATCATTGAAACATTTGCGACTTTTTTCCACAAGAGTAGTTAAAACTTGTGAGCAATACTATAAATAGCTGGCAGGAGTGGGCTATTATTTACCTGTCAATAGTCATAAAAAACTCAAGTGATGGGGCTACAGCCATTTTAAGCAGTTCCATCTTTTCGGCTTCATCATCAACAATATTTGAAAGAGCAGCCAGTACCTAGAGAGATTTTTAAAATTTGTTACATATTTAATATGATTAATAGCTACAGAAACACATAGCAACCTGTAGAAGCTGGGCCATCTGCATATTCGAAATTAATTCATGGACTGATTGACATATATCCACGATTAGAGCGACGTTCACCTTGAAGGCATTAAATCACGTAAAATAAGTTTATAAAAAAAACATACAATAGCTTATTCCTTCTCTGAAATAAGCGTGGGTTCTTCTTCTACAAAGACTTTTTTTAAACAATGGTTACAAATGAGGTTCTATCTATCTTTTAAGAGGCTAATAAACCAAGATTATGTTTCTTACAACCGATCAATTTCTGAGTGCACTACATTTGGTTAAGTACTTTTCAAAAACAAATCAGTCGATTTACTAGCCTCTTTGCAGAATGAATAATCAACGACCACTCCTGTGAGCAGCAATATGCATAAAATATCTGCATATAAAAAAATGCCCGTACTAGCTTTACCCTTTGATAGTAATTTATATAAAAAACCTCACTTTAAAGTAATCTGGATATGAAATGACAAGACGCAGGATTTGGCTAATACAGTGCCGATTTAGAATCTGGTGACCGCCCGAATTCATTAGACATCTGGAGTTTTCCAACATCAATATAAGAAATGTTAGTTTTTTTTAAATAGAAAAAAGTACTCTGTTACGAAAGAATAGTTCATGATTACTATCCTTAATCTCACCTCTTCAATAATCCAATATAGATAACTAGACCATCAAGATGGTCTTGATAAACGTAAATAAATGATGAATGTACACTCATTACCTTAAAATATCAGTTGATCAAGAAATATTTTTAAAACTCACTTCTATTGACTTCCATTTAATTCTTAAACATATGAATTTTATTCGTAATTCTGAATTCTCTCTACAATTCCTCTCTTGGAAATTCTACTTCTCTTCGCACTTCATTCATTAAATCCCAGTCATTGATTTCATTCATTAGCTGAACCAGTGTATCGCTCATGGTGTATAATCCTGCAGCTGTCACCTTAATGGTACCAAAATAATTTAGGATATAACAAAACTTTAATCACAAATCCTTTCTATTTCTGGAACAATATAAAAGCGCACCTTATTAACCATTTTCTTCTCGTATCCACCTTGTATAACAAATCTGGCAAATTTCTGTAGAGGTTCCCAGTCAGAAGAACGAACCAAAATTACTTATGATCAAGATTTTAAGAATGCATAATTTTTGATAAGAAGAATAATTACGCGCTATCAATTTCTATCTCTGCCAATTATTTGCTAAAAAATGGATAGTGCTACAACGTTAATGAGAAGGATGTGGCGTAAGTACTTCTGCCAGATAAAAATTGGAGGATATTTCGAAATTCATGCACATTTAACTTGAGTTTACATTTTAAAGTATTACTTCCTCATGAACGCTACCTCAACTTCAGGATTCCAACCAAAAATAGTTGGTATTTGTTTCAAATATGAGTTTTTACATATATATAAACTCAAAAAATTTGAAGAAATTGAAAAATGAGTTTCTGAAAACGGTGGCAAAGATTTTTCACCCACCTGAAGTTGATAAGGGTTGAGTACGTAGTATATTCGACGCTGGCAAAAAGACCTACGCCACATCATCCATGTCCACCATGAGTACTACAGACTTATGTTTTTGTTGAAAATCATAAAGATATTTAAAGCAATAAAGTTGTATCAGAATATAACGTGATTCGATAATGCTACAATATGTATATGATGCACTATAATTGTCATGAGGACTAAAATAATAATGCATACCACTTTTGACGTCAGCACATATAGGTTGAAAAACACATTTCTCAAAAAGACTCAATAGTCTTGGGAAATGGTTTGCGATATTCTCACTGACCAAGATTTGAATCCGAGAACGAAATCCTAGAAATATTCAAATTTAGTTACTAGATTACGAAATAAATTATTCTAAGTATTAATTCATGTTTCTCTTCCTTCTTAATGTTAAGAATATTCAAAACTAACAGTATGCCGTTACATACATATATAAGCTATCGCTAGGAAGCATAATAACTGATTAGAATAATAAATTATTTATATGTTTTAAGTGATCCGAAATTTTGGATTTAAAACGACTTTGTATTCAACAAATGGATATATTATTGTAATAAAAAATAATCTTTAACAACGTAGCTGTAAATATGCAGTAACGTTAATAACACTACTTACTATTTTAAACAACGCAAGACAAGAGGCAACAATTTAAGCAATCTGAAGTTGATTTTCTTTAAATAATAAATAAATCTGGATTATATTTATGTATAATGCAAGTTGTACAACCCACGAAGGAAAGTGTTTTGCCATTCTACATCATCATCGTAGTCCATTAGAGAGTAATGAGTGGCTGGTGTACGTGGTAGCTTAGACGGACATCCAACCTATAAATACAACAAAAAATAAATACAGCCAAAAACGCCTTTAAAAACAGCAACAATGAAGGTGGGCAAACCTTATTTTAAAAGTAATATACAAAAAAAACTAGCCTTCAACATGGAGAGCGGTACTTTCCCTAAAACTTCACTAATAACAGCTTTGAATACTGAATCATCCTTGAATACTGAATGAGTAGATAAAGCAATTAGAACATCACAAGCTTCATTCTTCAAGTGCTGTAAAGTAAGCAATATTTCATTAAAGACTAATTTTTTAGAGAAATAATAAGTAGTTGGTCAACAAATAAAATTATTATAGACAACTTAATTAAGCTACTATATATTATCAGAATATTTAAGGAGTAAAATAGTTAAGTTTCACAACATTGATTATTTAAGAGCTTAATTTTATGAGATTCTCCATTCCACTTTTATTATTTATAATTAAAGAATTATTTAATACCTTCCTTTGCCACCATAAATAAGCAATAATAGTTATTTCGATTCAGATAATTAGATTATAATTGGAAAAAAACTAATAAATAGATTCTAAATAAAAAAGTGGGTATATTTCCTACCAGCGATGGATGAATGAAAAAAGCAACAATAGCAGATAGATAGGTGCTGAAATTTTGTGGTGGAGTCTTATCTATCCACACTCTAGCCAGATGATCTAAAGTAAATACTAGAAATAGAAATATATATTATACGATGAAAAATACAAAATATACTCACTTCCTAATATCGTCAAAAGATTACACAGAGCCTTTAGGTACTTATAGTGTTCCTCGCTTGAATGTGCCACATCTGCTGCTAAGCTAAAATTCACCAATAAAAGGTTTAGAACCAATTATTTACAAACGTACGCATATGCAATAAATTATATTACCAGAAAATGCACATACGATTACTGCATTTACCTAGATATTATTTACATAATTTATTACCCGTTAGAATATTAACTTTTATAGCACAATATTATATAGTTTTTATTACTTGGGAAAAGCAAGGAATACATTATTTAACACAATCCTTGCCTCGTTGTAGTAAGAATCGATGAGATGACTTGGTCACGAAAGAATGCAGATACAATAAGTCCCTCATCACGACGCTCCCTGTGTGGAAAAAAGATTATACATTAGAAATTACATAGCATAGTTCCTTAGAAAAGCGGTTTCAGGAAAACTATAAATGAAAATTTACTCCTCTTCGCCAAGTTCTAGATTATTTAATGGAATATTTTTTATCTAAAATAAGAATAATAACTTATAAAACTAACTTCTTCCTTCCAGCTAGAGCAGCTAAGCACAAAGCAGCTTGTTCATAAATACTTCTCTCAGCAATGTTCAAATATCGTATAACAGTATCAATGATTTGATTCATTAGTGGTTCCAGTGCACTAAGCGTGACCCATTCGCATACATCAGATAACCAACAGATGATATACTTTGCTGCCAAAAGTCCTGCATTATCTAAAATGGTAGACCTGTATAAATTTGAATTTGGTCAAAATAGAATATAACATAATAAATTGATAACCATAAACAAGAATATATACCTGATGCACAGTTATCCAAGCGATGAAGTGCTAATACCAATAATTCTGGCATAAGTACATTCTGAAAAGCTCAGTTCTGAGTATGGTAATCAGTATAATGCGCCAATTATCACCAATATACAATATTAATTAACATTTCCTCTCACAGACCAGTGCATTATACATATCTTTTCGCCTCTGAGTTACTTGGATTGAAGCCAATGTTACCACATTCTCTACCACACGACGATATATGGCAAAAACAACAGTACAGTGTAGTGGACCTGTTTTAAATTATAAGCATAAAAACATAATCATTTAATTACTTATGATTATTAAATCATATAAATCATTTAACAAACTAATTGAAAAAATTATTTTAAAATGGTAGAAATATATTTACTTCTTGATGAGAGGATTGAAAACTATAATTATTTACTTACTCCTTGTGCTAAGTTGTTCGAGTTGTATAACCAACTCCCCCCAATTTTGTGGCCACTCATGCTCCATCATCGCTACCACACATCTTGCATTTGACTCTATAGTATTCTGCAAAAGAGGTCAACCTGTTTCGAACACATTTCTTATGGTTACTTTCTTATCACCAATTTAAAATATACTTTTCAAATTCAAAAAATTGGAGTACTTATTCATTTTATTAAGAAAAATTATTTAAAAAACCTCAGTCAATTGGACTTCAATCAATTGTAAAATTCTACTTCTTAATTCAAGCCGATAATCGCTGGTAAGTTGATTCCACTTGTATCTATAAATGGATGTAATGATTTAATAAATGCCTATGATATAACTTTCCTCTACAATTGTTTGAAAAATAACAAATTAAAGTGGCTAAATTTCATGGAAAGTATAAAAATACCTTATCAGATCTTCTATGAATGTCCATCCTACATGCGACAAAAAAGGATCACTTTTGTTAACAAGCTCAAAGCCCACATTAGCAATGACATCAGGACAGCCTTCCTTTAGTGTTTCAATCATCTAAAAGTATGTTTCACATCCTTACATTAAGAGAAAACTAGAAATACCTAAGATATACGGAAAAATAACATACTTGCGTGCATCTAACCCTTTCATCATTTGTAGTCAAAGGACTATTAATTGATAATACTGTTTGAATAACATTACCAGAAGAGATCGACATATCCTGAGTAAATGAGTACCTAAATAGATCTATGGCAAAATGCCAATAAATTTTTTCGGTTTGGAATTATACTCTCACCTGAATTCCGAACGTCGATATAAGTATGCATCAAGGTAGCTTATAACCATCTACATTAGCCCAGCACTTTAATATATCCATTTATTGCATTCTGTATCATATACGTTCGTTTACACAAAGCATATTATCGATGGATTCAACAGTACACACTGAATCTATATCTACGCGAATAACGAACTTAAATAGATAGTAACTAATAATATCAAAAAGTAAACTGTAATATGAAAATTAGAGGATTAAAGCATTGAATACATGGATATATTAGAAGTTAAAGTAAGTAAACAAAAAAAGCATGAGCATCAGTTAACTGGCTGCACATAGAAATTATTAAAACTAATAATAAATTATCAATGAATCATAAAAACACATTCAATTCTCTGGTTATAATCTAACATTGGAACTATAAGTATATTCTTAACATCTAAGGAGTTTTAACAATGATACACTCATCAATTATTCTTATGCAGCTTGCTCAGAGAATAATACGCACAGATCAAGGGAATACAAGCCAGAAGCCAAAATGTCCAAATTGATAACACTACCATCCATCTAGTGAAAGTAACGTCACCTCTCAATAGTCTATCTTAATAAGCTACTGTAATAGCGTAATGTCTTCTTCAGATATGAGATGAATACTAAGATGTAATTATCTTGGAATGATAGTGAAAGATATTATGTTATCTAAAGAATATCGCAAAAGTATGACGAACAATGTAACTTGGTGTTTATCATTAGCTTCAATATCGATTTCAACCACTTTCTTGTGGTTGTAGGTGAGCTCGTTGTTCCTCTAACCGACCGGCTTGCATACGCATAACCAAAGCAGATATATCATCTTCCGGAATTGTCACTGGTTGTGTTTGTTCTAAAGCAAACTGCTTAAACATCTGTTAGGAGAATAAAAATTACAAAATTTAAAAATTACAAACAACTAAATATGATTCCATTTGTATATTTTGTACGATTTTTCTTCGTGTATTTTGTATTTTTAAATTACAGACCTGTTTCAGTATTTTCTGTCTGCCTTTCAGCTAATTCTGATCGCTGCTCATTCATACGTTGGCTTTGTACTCGTATAAGTAGTTCTATGAGGTGTTCATCAATTGCATTCGCTCCCTCAAGTTCACTTCGAGTGGATCCTCTAATATTATTAAACAATATAAAACTGCAGACATAATGAGTAACAACTAATCTTATGTTTAAATATTCAAAAAGTCACACCCATTGAGTTTTTCTAAGATCTCTTGAGCTTGACCACCACTATTTAATCCTGGCAACAGAGTAGCTCTTTGTTCATCCATCCGTCTTCCTTGTGCATTCATCAACAAATCAATCAAGGCGTCAGTACCGTCTGAAAAAATGTAATAAGAAATACTATTTTAAAATATCTTAAGACTTTATGGCGGTAAGGCACACAAATCATCAAATTTATAGTATGTTATAAGCAGAATTTTCCGAACAGACAACATTCAAACAACCATTTCTTTTAGATGAAAAATGCTTTCAAGGAAGAACTTTATAAGAATACTTATAAAAACATCGATAAAAATTATTTATATTAATCAAGAATTAAAAACTTGTTCTCCATGTACAAGCCTATATCTAACGATAAAATGGCTTACCTATGTCATGAGATACATTTACTCAGAATTTTATTAGAAATATTCTTTTAGAATTTATGCTATAACCCAATACCTTTAAATGTCTCTTCTATTTTTGTGTTCAACACGAACTGACCAATCGGCAATATGATAAATATAGAATATACCACTATCAACACTCTAAAACACAAATGCTGCAAATTAAAATAATTACAAGCAGTCAAAGGTGATTATAAAGCTTTCCCACTCGATCTGAAACCTATTAACTTGAGCCATGTGAAAAGCTCCACCTTGCATCTCATATATTATTCCGAATACACTAAGAGATCTTTGCTAAAAGTGATGTGATACTAATTAATCATCCATAGTGACTTGAAATCATTTGATATCTGTTGCTATGCATTAAATACTCGTAATAAAGAAAAATTGGGTTCGACATATTAGTTGATAAATAGCATTACCATTGACATGAAATGAATGGATAAAAAAATTTTTGTGATACGTTAAAGAATAACAATGATTGAAACATAACGTAGGAGCTATAAATCCTTATAAAATAACCATAGAAAAAAAACTATTATTTACCCTAACGTGGATATATTTGATTTTTCATTTTCAGTCAAAAATTTGTTACGGATAACTAAATTTCAGAACCAAATATGAAGGAAATAACACACGGTTTGCCTAAACTAACTAACGATCACACCCCCCAGTATAACGCAATTAGAAATGAAAAAAATCTTTTTATAGCTTTAAGATAATTACTTGTATGACTAATTATAATAATTCGCGTCAAAAATGAAATTATGTTTTGCTCCTACTCCTAATAATCTTTTTAATACCACTTTTTGACAAGTGAATGCATCAAATTCCTACATGAAATTCAATAGCTTCAAATGCTACTAGATCTTAAGTAAATAAAGTTTGAATGCTGATTTATGTATCAAATGAATTTGATATATCATTATCGATGTAATTAAATTTGCGCAATAATTTCGTTATACTGAAAAGTATATATAAAAATCCATCAACTTAAGCACAATTCTAATTTATGCTGCGTTTTTACAAAGCTGAAATAAGCAAACAGGTGTTTGTCCCACTAAATGAACATTACAGCTACAGTAATACCTGATAAAAAGGTCAAAATTTTGAAAAATCTTTACAGTCAGCATAAGTCCAGTTAACATGAATTATCTATCAATCTTGATACAAATTTGCTATGTACTACTACGTTTTCGTCACTGCTTTTATAATCAAGAACGTACTTGCTAATAAAAACTTATGCCTACATAGGAAAACTATCAAATGAGTACCGAGTTGGAAATGAAAATAGATCAAATCATCTATGATACAATAACAAGCTCTACCTATTGATTGACTAATGCTATAATTAAATTTGATTTTAATTTCCATACAAATAAATATTTAAGAACTTGTGGCAAGGTCTTAATATATTTTTTATAGACACATTACAACTAAGGAACAATAGGACAACTAAAAAGGTAATACTACGTTGCTATGACACTATGACGTAAGTCCGATCACAAGTTGAAAATTGTTATAAGAGAATTGCGATATAATGACAACTCGCACAACTGAAAATGCAATAAACAGGTTAAAGCCTAAAGCCTGGCAATTGCACTCACGATCCTGCCATTGGGAACTTCACTTCAACTAGAGATAAACACGTTCCCGCAAACGCAGAAAATGAAATAAGAAAAATCATTGAAAGGGAGGGAAAAAACTAATATTCAAGCAGATACTACGAATAACCTCTAAAAAGAACGCAAAACTAATATTCTACTGTATAAAATGAAAGTATATCAGAATATCAGTAATTACCGGAGATGTTCTTTTCGAATCTAATGATGTTAAGTACAAATTGATGTAGAAGTTTTAAAAGGTTTTAGATTCAATTTTTAATTAGTTGATTATGTAGTTAATGGCACTGCAGAGAAACAAAAGCAAGTTGGCAAAAGTTCTACGTAAAGAAAACTGTTTAACAAAATAGATGCCATAAAATAGGAATAGATCCTGCGATAAGCACAACATGAAACTGAAGAAAGCAAGCAGATAGAAAAATAACTTGAAAAACCAATAAATTTAAAACTCACTTTTATCTCCCACAGGAGTAGCATACATAGAATGGCGCCGGTTCTCTTTTCCTTTCTGAATACGCTTACAAGGTATTTGTGGCACACGAAAAACGTGATCAGTAAATTTAGTGCTGGCCACCGTGTCCACCGATATATCATGCTCAGGTGTAGACCGTATACTATGCATGCTCGGTGACCGCTTCTCCGCAGAGCGAATGCTGCTCATTCGGGAAAACGAAGGAGTACGTAAGAACGAATTAGTCATAGTTTTTTTCTTCTTTTTCGTAGATGTAGAGCTGAATGGTGTCGAAGTAGTTACGGGCTTTAGATCACGGAATACCGATGACGTCATACGGCTAATGAGCGATAGACGACGGTTTTTCTTCTCATGTTCGTGCGACAGGATGGAAACTAGAAATGGATGAAACTAAGAGATTGCAAAAAACTCAAGACCACAACAATCACCATCACCATCACAACAAAACGGAACTTAGTAGCGCGGGCAAATCAGAAACGTATTCAAAATAAACGACAAAAGCGGAATAGCGAGTTTTGTCAATTCATCAGTCAGCATAAAAGACTAATTACATGATACAAACGCAAAAAAATATTTCTTGCTTCATATTTGTGAAGGTCAGTTTATGATGGTGATGGAAATTTAAGTGTTTACTTATTGAAAAAAACAATAAAAAACAAAAGGTACATCTCATGCTTCAAGAATGATGCGAAGATCGAACGAAAACCTTTCAAATGAACGTATTTCATACTACTCTCTTGTATGATTCTTAAGATGCCAACAAAAAATGTTGATATTATTAGTAAAACATAGAATCAAACCAAACAGTGACCTAATCCTCATATTATTAAATCAGATTAATAGAAGTAGTATCTCAGATGATGGGAATAAAATATAATTTTACTGTTACCGATTTCATATGACTAAAGAATTAATCATTAAGCTTCGAAGATGATCCATATGCAGGTTCACCTACAGATATTTTATTTGAAAAATTACATTATGCCATCTTTTCATACTACCAAAATATACGAAAATTTGGTTCTTACCACTAGGAGATATCACCAATACATCAGTTTGTCGTGGTCCTTTCCTGTTAGTGACATCACTCAAAATAGACGGATCACATCGTTGCTCATCTAGTCTTTTCGACTGCATACGTGACAACATTTCAAAAAAATCATCTTGTGAAGAACCACATTGAGTCTAAAAACTACATTTTCAAAGTCATAATGACGAAATCAAACGTATTTGCTGCTTTAACTAAACAGTACAAATATAAACCTTTATGTCTGCTTCCAATCGTCCACTCAGATCACCTTCACTTTTGTAAGCTGGTAGTCTATTCAGTCCGCAATCTCTGAACTCTTCACTAAGTGATCGCAGACTTCTAGATAACCTAATTGTACAGGAGATCCCATCAGGATCCGCAGAAGAGTCAAGTTGAATCTGACATGAATTCAGTAATAAATTTAATAAAGACAATTAATTATTAGAAATTAAACTATTTACTTCAGTAAGATGTATCTATATATTTATAACTCCTAAGGCGTGATGATAAAATAAGTACGATACAGTAGATTGTAGATCAACCCCACATTCTATTAATATAATTTTTAAGATTAAGGATGTTATCTATTCGTAATGTAGTTTACTAAATTCGGAATAATGATAAAATAGCTTCCACGAACAATAACAATTGTAATCTAGAACAGTATATAACAGAAAATTATAAATGTGCACATAATTTTTTGAAAAACTTTCGTTATGGTGGTTGAAAAAGAATAATCCCTAGAAATTGTAGTTCAAATACTTGGCCAAAAAATCTTTTTAAATATCAGCACTATAGATCGTGAATGCATAATTAAATTAAGAGCAACTAATAATTATAGGTAGAGTAATATTACAATATTGCGAAACTAATAGTCTAGCCACTATTATTTAGAGACTTCACTCTAATAACTTTAATAATTGCACTGTTACAGTACCTCTCCGCAATCGTCAAGCAGCCCATCCCCACCTTCCTTGAGAACATCCCGCAACGTATCTTCAGCTGTCTCCACCATAGTACTATCATGCATCTGGAAAAAGCTACATTTATCTTTTAAAAAAAAAATAAAATAAAATCCGATTAGATCAAATATGAAATAATCCAACATTCTGTTAAACTGAATATTTAAAACAAATAATAACAGTTTTCAAATAACTATAATTGATTTATTATAGATATCACAATTACTCGCACACTGAATTGAAATTCTATTCATCTAATTGAGGAAGTAAAATAAAATAACAGGTCAAAAAGTATTATTTGCAAGGTTATTTTCAATTTTCAGTAAATTTGTAAAGGCGTTTAGATTTCACGAAATCCCTAGATGCTTATAGCAGATTAGCAGCTAGCTGACTAATCTCTAAATAATTACCATTCATTTCACTTCCCATTGAGCTTATGTTTAAACGGTAATAGCATACATAATACTAAAATAGTCTGTAACAAAGGTTCAACAAATTTAGTGTCCTAATTAGTTACTTGATTGGAATTTAAAACAAGGTTATCAGAGTTAAAAGCTTGTACGAAAGAAATGAAAAATAAAATAAGTAACTAAAAATAGCAAACCTAATCTATTTTAATTTCAAGTGAGACTATAAAAGATTTTTTTAACGCAAAATTATTGGTATTTTGAAATCAACTAAAAATTTAATTATCAAAATATCGACAAACCTTTATAACTAAACATCAAAAAGTAAGCAAATCTAGACCTTATCAGTGTTCGATTCATATAAAACAGTAGTTTTATATTATTTTAGTTATATGCAAAATAATGCCAAATGCAAAACTAAGAGAAAAACCTGCGCCAGTCAATCATGTGACAAATAAGGCATATAATGGAATATAAGACAGCGGTAATTCATTAATTCAATTGCTCTATTTGTCATGCATCATCAAAGCGATGCTGTCTAAAGATGAAAAAGCAAGTAGTGTCAAATCTCTAAGTCAAATCCTCAACTGCGAAGCCAACTAAGAAATAGTACTTTAAATACTAAAAGACTGTATGTATATACACAATTCAATGTGATTTAGCTTTAAGAATATTTTCTTAGAAAAATACTCCATTAGAATACCACTACAGCAATATCATTTTGCCATTTTGAATTAACGACAATATTAGATTAGAGATACATTTTGGTCATACTACGCACCTGCCCCAAAATGGTATTCTAAACATGACTGTTGCATACTTCTAGTCATATGTAGAATCATTTTATCTGGCTCAACAATATGAGTTGAATGAAATTAAAACTGGCTGCATTGGACTAAACAGGGGTAATTTATTAGATGAAACATAAAACTTTTTAACTAAATAATAAACAAGTATAGCCAATAAGTAAGAATATAGCAAGTTGGTAAAATTACTTCGAGGTTTTAATTCAATTAAAGCGGTAATGAACCAAAAACTAATACTTCATCCAATTTCCTTTCACGATGACAGAAGGATCATTTAGAAAGTTTTTCTAAATTTCTAAAATCACGTCCTACAAATTGTTATTTTCGATAATAAAATTATATCTAACATATATTTGAAACGAAAGTATGGTGAGAAATAGATACAACTCATAAATAAATCTAACGATTCAAAATGTTTCACTTATAATATCAGAAATATAAGTAATGGAAAAACAAGAATACCAAGACAAATAGTTAAGATTTTAATAAGTGTTAAGCAATGTATTTCCAATATATTAAATTCGTCAAAGTATAAGAATTAGACTTACCTCTCTTGCTATCCTTCTATTTTTGATCAAAAAATAAATGGCTTTAGGTAGGTCCCCAATGTTCCTATAGTCAGTTGCTAGTGACGTATAAGCACGTGCCTCGCCAGCTCGATCCTTGAGGGCACGTGCCATGGATAGATGTCTACCATGATATTCAGCAGCTAATAGTAATAATAATAATACTAATAGTAATAAAAATGATAATGATAATAATAATAATAATGATAATAATAATAATAATAATAGTAATAATAATAATAATAATAATAATAATAATAATAATAACAATAATAATAATAATAATAACAATAATAATAATAATAATAATGATAATAATAATAATAATAATGATAATAATAATAATAATAATAATAATAATAATAATAATAACAATAATGATCATAGTAATAATGATCATAGTAATAATGATCATTGTAATAATGATCATTGTAATAATGATCATTGTAATAATAATAATAATAATAATAATAATAATAATAATAATAATAATAATAATAATAGTAATAAAAAAAAATAAAAATAATAATAATAATAATAATAATAATAATAATAATATTTTACTGATCGTTATGATTAAGTTATTTAAACTAATATAATTAAGGAGCAAATATTATTATCGGCATTTGTTAGATAAGTAAGCAATAAAATAAATAAATAGAAACAGTAGCTGTAACAGCAAATTATTTTTAGTATAAAGAAGAAAAAATACCGGTATGGTGATCTGCTATAAGAGACGCAGCGTTGGCAAGACTAAAGCACGATTGAGCTTCCGCAAGGCGATCTTTCATTTCACAAGCAAGCATAAGTGCCAGTCTAAAAACTGTTTAAATTAGAAAGCCTATATGACGAAATAAAGATTAATATACATGTAGTTCTATTACTGAGTTAAATAATGTTCACAGCCTAAAATTATACAACGAACCTGTGGGTGTAATTTGTAAATATTGACAAAATCTAAAGTTATCATGTTAAAATATCAAAATAATAATAATAATAAACCACTATATTAAGTTTTGCATTTAAGTATCATAGTATTCTCAAAAGATCCAAAAGTAAATGAATGTCCAGATATCACAACGTATGATTTCCATACAAGTGTTATCCAACATAATATTATTTTATGTATTGCTATATATCGGTAAGATCACTTATATTTGCATTGTCAGTGAGGATTATCTCCATTTAGAGATTAAGCAGAAAGAAAAACACAATTCCTATGAAGAATTAAGAAAATTTCAATATAGAATTTAGATAAAATGAGAATAAGCTAAAATAACAAACCGATAAAACTCGATTGCTTTCTCCATTTGTGATAAGAAAACATGTGCATTTCCTAAATTGGAGTAGGCACGACGTTGGGCCGATTTATCACCAAATTGTCGAGCCACATCGAGACGCTATAATTAACATGAAAATCATACCTTACTGCATGATATTTATTTATTATCTCAAGAACTAACAAGTAACTATCAATGAAATAATGTTTAAATGGTTGTATGATTAAGCTAAAAATTATGCAATAATGTAGAAACCTTATAGTGATACTGTATAGCAGTCTCGAAATCCCGTAAAAGATAGTACGTATTTCCAAGATTCCCATAGGTCCTACCACAATTTAAAGCATCACCAGCCTCCTCAACGAGTACCAAATTTTCTCTAAATATTTAAACGATTACTAAACAAATATAAAGTGACAGTAATATAAAAATGTATACTTTTCAAATATTTACTCATAGTATTCTATTGCATGTTTAAGATCTTCTAAGAAAGGCTGCGAAGCGCTAGAGTTCAAACTCAAAAGAGAACACTCTCCTGCAGCTGCCTGCAATTAAGTAGCCTAAACAGTAGTACAGTTATTCAATTAGAAATCACAATAAATCATTTTGTTATGAAATAGCACACCTTTAACATTCTGCCTGTTTGCTTTCCTTTCATATGATAAACCGAACCGAGATTGTATAGAGCACGTGCTTCACACATCTGTTTTCATATAATAAGTCTGTATCATAATTGTGGATAATCATATATAAATATATAAAATGCGAGATCAAAAACATAATTGAATAAAACGTACCTTGTCTCCAATTTGCCTGGAAAGTTCCAGCTGTCGCTTGGTGAATGTTAGAGCATCGTGGAAACTTCCCTGGATCTTAAAAGCATTTCCTATGTTTCCACAAGCCTTCGCTTCCCCACTCGTGTCTTTCAGAAGTCTGAACATAATGTTTAATCTTGGTAATAGAAAATCTTATGTTTAATTACAACAAATATAATCGCTAAAAATTTTTAGATAACGTGAAACTATGAAATGTAGGAATTTTTAAGTATGTTGTATAAGAAATTATAAATAGACAAGAAAAATATCAGTACCTCGCTAGCATCATATCATAACTGTGGAACTCGACAGACTTATCGTAGTTCCGTAATGAAAAATATGCGTTTCCTAGTTGACAATATACTGCCGAAAGCGTCCGCATATCCTCGCTTCCTATCTTCAACGCTTTTTGCAAACACTCAATTCCTATGAATATATTTGAATACAAGTCAGATGTTAGATACTAGAAATTAGAGAATAGCATTCACATTATTTTTAGCATAAATTTAATCCACATAGGAAGAAAACCAAATATTTCTAAAGTAGTTCTAGATAGACAAGAATGAAGTTAAAGTTAATATACTTACCCTGATTCAGTTTATTTTCCCTACATAATCGTTCACCCTCTTGGGCCCATTCAAGACAGGTGGTGAAATTTCGGAATTCGCAGGTTTTCATACCTAAATTTTAATGTCAATGTAGATGTAGCTATGTGCAACTCAGTATAGAAAATGATCCAAATACTATAGGAATATATATAGTATTAATAGTTGAATCACGGAAATTATGAATCAATATCTAGGCCATTTTTGAATACGACGGTGTAGTGGAGGGCGTAGCCAAGAAAGGGCGCCAAGCACAAATGCGGTGTTCGTTTTGAATAAAAAGTAAATGGCGGTCTGGTGCTGCGCGTTAGTAAATCATTTTACCCATTATTATGCTGTAGAAGAGCCAGAATCCAGAAACACAAAACCAAAGAGGAATAAGGTGCGATATTCAGCTATTTGTTCTACATACCCTGTGGTTTAACAATACATTTGGGTAAAATAGCGTCATGTGGTCTGCGTCTCTAACCTTTGAAGAGCTTACTCTAGCTTCTCTGCTGACTATGAAGCTATAGTTTGTTCAACATTCGTAATGCGGCTGCCCAAATGCAAGTGACGACGAAGTTCGGAAGCACCATAATTATCGCTTTATTGAAAACGACGGATCCTCTATCAGTTGAAGAACTTTCTAGGTTATTCGTCACTTAAGAAGCAGAAGTATTCGAGATTAATTGATTTGCTAGTTGTATTAAATTGTTGGGTTACTCATGTATTAATTGGGATTATGGGCATTGATTATATTAGTAGTGAATCCGACTGATGTTTTCATTTAGTCCACTATGGATTAACAGGAAGTCAGTGGAACCAATATACTAAAAATAATTTACTGGAATCTGAAAACAACTTCGTAAAACTGCTAATGCTCTATATTATAAAAAAAAACCCAAATTCACCTTAAATCTATGCTTTATAAGTTAAAATACTAAGTTCTATGAGTAATATTCGTAAGAATCCATCCTTTATGCGGAGTATTTTATATGAGGATGAAGGCTGTAACCCGGTGATTGTTTGTTTCAAAAATCTAGTAAGTTGAGACAAAAATTGCAATGTGCAGACGATATAGCATAAGCTTAATGTTACTTGTATTTAGTCACAATAATTGTTGCCTGATAATTAATGCTTCGCCAATGTGTCTCACTCTATAAGCATTATGCTGAACCGTTGTTGCAGTGGGGCGTATATGGATCTGACCATCAATAGCATGCAATTAAAGAACCCTCTAAATACAGTGTTTATTTGTCCTGCCTTTACCCTCCAATTCATCACTACTAATGAACTTTATTTTCCACTGGTTCTAATTTTATAACATGTTTTTAAAAATACATTTTAGAAAAAATAGTATATATATATATAAGCTTAATATTTGATACAGACTGTTTTCGACTCAGTGAAGAAATGCAGTGAGTCCTGCGCACCTTCCCGTCCCATCCCGGACTCCTTTGTACCACCGAATGGCATATTTAAATCGCGAGCCTATAAGGATTATTTTGCATCCAATTAAATCAACATCCAAAAATCCTCTCAGAGATAGTCTTTTGAGTGAATATGAATTGTATGTTTAAATTAACAGTTTCTACTTGAAATTGATTTTTTAATGAAATATGGGGTTGTTTCAATTGAATAGTAATGTTACTTACCAGCCATGTATTACACCAAACAGTTCCCACTCTTAGGGAATTAGCAGTATTAATTAGTTCGCTATTATTTTCACTCCATACTGTTGCTGATAGACCATACTTGGTAGAATTGGCTCGCTTTACAACTTCCTATAATTTCATATTGTTCATATTAGACGAAAAACTGGGCCATTGAATATTCATTCGGTATCTAAATAGAGTGAGCAACGCAAGATACTATAAACAATAAATATTGCCATTTAGAATCACGATTAGTTCATAGTAGGTTCCTTTATAGTTTGTTTAACTTATTATTTACATTTTCTTTCCCTCTAGTTTTGCAAATTTTGTAATAAGGCTATAAATAATATCATGTTTATTTGTGATAGTGAATTTATATAGAAATACGGAATTATTCAAACTATTGATATAATCCATTTTTTTCGTTCTTTCTTTAATACAACCGTAATAATAGGTTGTTTTTTAAATAAAGAGTATGGATTCATCTAATTTTCATCGTTAATTCTGTTAGTAATTCGGTGTTTAACTTTATAAAATAGCATTCTCGTTCGTTAAATTATGAACATTTTCTCATAAGCTTATGAAATTTTAGTTATAAAGTAAAAAAAAAATACTATTCACAAACTAATATAATTGCCTTTGAAGAATGTATATTTTATGCTTATTTCATGCATCATAAAATTCACAGAAAAAATTAATGTTTCTAAAACTTAGAAAATCCTCCTAGCTATCAAAGTACCTGTATAAAATATTGGGAGAGATTTTCTACCTGCAAAGTAATATCGACTTATAACTATTCTTAATGTATTGTCTCCAGATTTTCTTTGAAAATAAATTGAAGGAGAGAATTTTTACTAGATAAAAAAAATTATTTCCATTCTGTAAAGAGTTAATTACAACATATTTTCTAGTTCTAAATAATTTTGTTATATTTTACCTCCATTGTTTCAAACGTTGTTACACACACAACAGGTCCAAATATCTCATCTTTCATGCAAGGACTTGCGTCAGAGATACCAGTGATTACAGTAGGAGCGATAAAAAATCCCTAAAATAGTTAGGTTATCCACCATAAATTGCATTAAATGCTACTCATAGAAGGCAGATAGTCAAATTAATAATTAAACTAACGTCTTTGCAAACACCATCAACTTTCACGACTCCACCACAGTGCACAATTCCACCTTCTCTCGTAGCTAGCGATATGTATGCGCTAACCTAGAAAATAATTATAGTTGACCAGAAACAATTCAAACTACTTTTTTAAGGCCTAAAATTTAGTTACTTAATATACCACTAACAATTATGTATTTTATAAATACTTCAACAGCATTTCCGGAATTTTCAGGTGTGTTATACTAAATACTGACTAGCCATAATACTAGGATTTAACGAGGGTAAACACATTACCTTCTTAAAATGAGTTTCAGAATTAATTGCTCCAAGTGTAGTGTCCTTCGTTGGGTTGCCAACAGTCAGCTATAATATCTCTTACATTTAATTGTTTTTTCAAGTGGATTTATCGTTGATCTCAAGCCATATTATACTTTACCTTCTTAGCTTCCTCGACTAGTTTTTCTACAAAAGTATTATAAATAGAAGAGTGAACAAATATACGACTAGAGCACAAACAAATTTCACCTTGATTGAGGAAACATGATCTGTAAATAAAATGTGAATTTAGAAGTAATGAAAATAAAGGAAAGTGAAAGAAAACTCTACATAAATCGTTTCACCTTGCTATCGTTTCAATTATAGCTTCTATTTTACTGGAGGGATAAACAATGCAGGCGTTCTTGCCTCCCATCTCAAGCGATACCTTTTTATTGAATTTTGCAGACTTTTCCGCTATCATCTTTCCAACAGTAGTACCTTTAACATTATTAATATATATAATTGGAGATCACTTTAATGAACTAAGTGTACAAAACATGTAAAGAACTATTGAAATCTGACTTCCTGTGAAACTTATTAATGGGACGTCAGGATGAGAAACTAAGTGTTCTCCAACAGATGATCCTGTACCAATTACCAAATTTACTACTCCAGTAGGAAAACCTTGAAAGAGATTTTTTTTATATTGTGGAATTTATTAACAGTCCATTTTAACTTTGTAAATCAAACTGCGTTCTTCAACGAGTTATTTCAAATAAGACCTCCTTATATTAGTTGATTTATAAATATATTAATATTGTAGTAAAAAGGAAAAATTCTTTACCAAATATGCAAACCATGCATTATAGAATGCATGGGGAATAGAATGAAAATAGATATTTAATCTCTCACCAGCTTCTTCAATGGCGTGCATGAGTACCCAAGCAGTAACGCTAGTAAGTTCACTCGGTTTACAGACAACCGTATTTCCTGCCACAAGAGCGGGTGCCAGTTTAAATGATAGCTGAAAAATAGAATATTGCAACTCTTAGAACCACGTATGACTTTGTTTATGGTAGTATTGCTTACTATTTATTAATATTAATAGTTTAAAGAATTTAACATTGAGTTACCAGGTAAAGGGGCAAATTCCATGGGCTTATTAATCCAGCTACTCCTACTGGATCATTCTTCACATAATTTAAGGCGCGTACGGGTTCATCAATTAGAGTAGATCTTAAAAAATAGTACAAATTTATAAGAATGGTGTAGATAGTGATTAGAAATCATTTACGGAGATATGTGATGTAGCATGGCAGTTGCAAAGAAGCGAAAATTCTGAATACAGCGAGGAATGTCGATATGTCTGAAAAATTCCCAAAACACTAATAATAAATTCTACTTTACATAAAAAAATCAACCAGATTAAGAAGTTATGATGACATCCTTTACTTCTGCATATAGTGGCGGACATATACTTAAGGCACCCCCCCTCGATCAAGCTCAATGACGTATTTCACGAACTAAGTCACTAATTTGAGTGGTCCAAAAGTGAAGAGAGGTAGGAGATGTAGTCTGCTTCCTAGTTTCGATTGATTTTCGTTGATTCCGCTGATACTTTCTGAGAAAATTAGCTTAATCTCAAATCAACCCATCTTCGGCACGGCCATCTAAAAAGGCACACCAAACGAAATGACTTAATTCCTTTTCACATGAACTTCCTATGTTCAATATCAAGATTATTGTATTTGAGTGTTTTTATAGGAAAGTAGGTCTGTTTCCAGGTGGGCAAAGGAAAGAATATCATCCCATATAAACGAGCAATTATCAAAGCTTTGCTGGACCAAAACTTGAGTCAGGTACACATTGCGAAAAAGTTGGAACTCTCTCAGTGTGCAATTCAAAATACTACTATGCATACTAATAAGTTTGTGATGCTAGAAAATGCCCCTCGTACTCGAAGAAATCGAGATACTACCAAAAGGATCGATGGAATAAGTCGTCGGCAATGCGAGGACAATCATCGATTAACTGCCAGGTATATGCACAACGAAATGAAAGCTTATCCAGAATGCTCACTGAGTGTCAGGTCAATTTGACGACGTTTGATAGAAGCTGGATTAAATGGATGAATAACCCGAAAGAAGTCCCTTGTTTCTTTGAAGAACTGGAAGGCCCGAGTTGAATTTACGCGAGAACACCTGACATGGTCAACAGCGGATTGGACTAAAGTAGTATTTTCTGATGAGTCCAAATTCAACCGCTTTGAATCAGATGGGAAGAAATATGTTCGACGTTGTCTTGGAGAGGAATTTATGCCAAAATGTACAATTCCTACCATTAAACATGGTGGTGGCTCAATGATGGTATGGGCAGTTTTCAATAGAAATGGACCGGGACCTCTTCATATCGTAGAAGGTATAATGGACAGTACATTTTACGTAAAAATACTAGAGGACAACCTTCTACCATATGCTAGAAGTCAAAGATTAGGTCGAAATTGGATATTCCAACAGGATATCGATCCAAAACATTCAAGTAACGCCACGAAACGTTGTCTCCATCGGAAGGAAATCACCAAAATGGAGTGGCCATCCCAGAGTCGAGACTTGAATCTTATAGAAAACCTATGGAATGGTGCAGAGAAGGAGGTACAGGGACAAAAGCCATCCAATATTAAAGAATTAGAAGTAGTTATCAAGAAAGCTTGGCCTCAGATTTCAGTCCAACGTTGTGCTGGTTTTGTAGACTATTCCTCAACGTTGTGCCGCAGTTAGCAGAAATTTCGGGTATCCTACGAAGTATTAGTTATGTACTAACTTATTGCTATTGCTGTTGTTAATAAAATTTTGTTTTCATCAAGTTTAATAGTGTTTTAAAAGCAATGCTCGAGAGTGCCTTAAGTATATGGCCGTGCCGAAGATGGGTTGATTTGAGATTAAGCTAATTTTCTCAGAAAGTATCAGCGGAATCAACGAAAATCAATCGAAACTAGGAAGCAGACTACATCTCCTACCTCTCTTCACTTTTGGACCACTCAAATTAGTGACTTAGTTCGTGAAATACGTCATTGAGCTTGATCGAGGGGGGGTGCCTTAAGTATATGTCCGCCACTGTATAACTTTCTACATTTTGTCTTAAAGTGTTATCACAAAGAATTTTAAAAATATTTTAAGCATTATATAATTAAATTAAAAACTAGCTTCGCTATTTTGATGGGTTTCCCTTGGTCTCTAGATTCAAGTTCAGCTAATCCATCCAAATTTTCTTCCAGAATGTGAACGAGTTTAGAAAGAAGATTCGAACGGAACTGAACTGATGCAGTTGACCAACTAAATTTCGTATCGTTACTTATAATGTCATTTTTTTCCTTTATGGCTATATAATTTTCTATTTATAGTGCTAACTAGCATTAGCTTAATCTATTTGTGTGACTTTTATTCTCTTTATTTTAATCTTCGTTTCATACTTCTGGAATGCAGTTTTAGCGGCCTCTACGGCCTTGTTAACATCGTTTTCACCAGAATCCGGTATCATAATCCAAGTTTTCCCAGTGGCAGGATTGATGGAGTCGATATAATTGTTCGAAGAAATAAATTCTCCATTAATAAAATTCGTCAAAGGAGGGTGTTCATTGTTCGGAGAATCCACAAGACGCTTAATCACGTCTTTCAACATCTGCAGATTCTCAGTATTTTTCACCAATCTTTAATATTATAAGAAAATAATAAGATCAAATAACAAATAAAATATTACCAATAAAAACTACATTGTTTGGGATAAAGTAAATTCTACATAAAAGTATAATTAGTAGGGTTGCTATTCGGAATTGTCTCAAATTGCGAAATCCGGGAAATTCTCGATATTTTGGCAATCCCGTTTTTCCCGGGACCCGGAAATCCCGATTTTAGTATCCCGAATAGCAACTCTAATAATTAGATGTAAATTAAATTGAAGCTTAAAAAACGTATAAGCGATTTTACTTTAACGTTAGGCAAAAGAAATAACTTATACCATAAACGTTTTAATTATCTATTTAGTAAAACGTTATTGTTGTAACTGAATAAATGCAACTACTGACAAAATGAATGGGTATGGGAAGACAAACGAATAAAATGAAAGGACCAGGAAAGGACTCACTGCCACACTGCAGTGTCCTTGCTACAGTGTAACTGATATTATCGAAACAAAACCATGCCATCATTTATTGATTTAGACTTTGATTTATACATAGAACCTACCAAAATCTAATACTAAAAATAGAATAGAAGATATACTGATAGTTGTTAGGCGACCTAAAATATGAATTAATTGCAATTTGTTTACAAATAATATCACATGAAAACAACATAGTATTATATTGCTCTTTGTTCATATGAGCAACAGTTCCTTTGACATAAGTGTTTCCTTTTCTTTCTCTTTTATTAATAATATATATTTACACTGATACAAGCCATTACACAGTAGTAACCAATTTGTTCTGGCAATTCAGACCATATGATTAACCGTATTATAGGATCCTGATAAAAATATTGGGTAGGTTTTCGAGAATTCATATTTGGATACTTTCCATTGATTATTCCATAGCAATTATACAAAAGTAAGTCATAATCATTAAAAAACGATAACTTACAATGCAAATTCGTGCACATTGAACCGTACTTTAACAATGTTTTGGAATGACCTGATATATTCAAATAAAATTAATGAATAATTCAAATACATATATTATGTCGAAAAAAATATTCGTTGAAAGAACATAAATAATACCATTATAGCTTCGTATTTTTGTTTGCTTTGCTTATAACTTATGGCTGACAAAAATTCTATAGCGAAAAAAGTTTGAGGTTGATGCGTCATGAAATATTTTGGATATGGGGCTTTTATGCTGATTGAGTCATTTCATAATACAATCCTCTCAGTTGCATTAATTGTTCATGATTTCCTTCCTCTGCAATATGACCGTCTACCAAAACGTAGATCATATCTACATTCCGAATTGAAGAAAGACGATGAGCTACTGTAATACACATGACCTTGGTTAATATTAAAATATAATTGTATACCTAATACGAAATACCTTTCTAAATATTAACATATTTTAAAAACTTACTTTGAACACAAGTACAGGTCTTGCCAGCTTTCTCAAATGCATTTTGCACGGCCTTTAAATATCAAATATAATCGGAACGTAGTCATATATAGACGAAAGAAAAAATAGACTAGGAAACAAGATAATTTATAAAAAAGTAGACCAACCTTCTCACTAGTACTGTCAAGAGCCGCTGTTGCTTCATCAAGAAGAAGTATCACAGGTTTTCTAATAATTGCTCTAGCTATAGCTATTCGTTGTTTTTGACCACCGGAAAGCTGAGCGCCAAATTCTCCAACTTCTGTATCATAGCCCTCAAAATTCTATTAATATCCACATGGTTATTTTCATACTTCTAGTTATATACATCTATTATTTGCCATCAATATTTTAGAATGTTATGTAACCACACATTTCAGTATTACCGTCTACCCATCAATGATTCTATAATATCTTTATAATAATCCATCTCCTCTCTTTCCATAAGATATTCTTTGTATTTCATTCTCAGTCTCTAAAATTAGATGTTTTGACTTTTTAACCTGCGGTAGTGACATGATGAATTCGTGAATATTTGCAATTTTTGCCGCTTCCATTACTTTTTCTAGCGTTGCTTCAGATTCCATCAATCCATAGGCTATGTTTTCCTGAAAATTAAGCAGTTTCATACAAATAATCTTTTTTTATTATCAGTGGTTTCTTTCTAGATCTTACCTTTATAGTGAATGAAAATAGAGTTGGTTCTTGTCCAACAGAAACTACCATCCTTCGCAAATAAGCAGGATTAATAGATTTAACACAATGTTTATCGATTACCTGAGTACATATTTTAGAACGACATTATTTATTAAAATATTAAATGGTAGTTTTAAAGAGGGAAGATATTTTCTAACCACTTTGCCATTTGTTGCACTATACATCCGTTGAATGAGTGACATTATGGAACTTTTTCCTGAACCGGAAGGACCAACTAGAGCTATTGACTGACCTGGTGGTACCTATGAATAGTAAGAAAATTTAACAATTTGAAATAAGAGCTAGTTTATAATATATGCTTTGCAGCGACGTATTAGCTCTGACATCTTTTAAGCAGGCAGTTATTCCAATTGGATTTAATCATTATAAAAAGTAGCCTTTTATCATTACAACAGTGTTTACCTCTAGATTAAATCTTGTGAGAATAGGAACAACAGGTCTTGATGGATATCTGAAACTGACATTCTCAAGACGGATTGATCCCTCTAGTTTCTGAAAACCACTTATTATTTATATCATATGGAAAATTTTATTATTTGAAAAATATGGGAAAAATACCGGTCTAAGTCCTTCTTCGCTAAGGTTATCCATGTCTAATGCAGGTTCTTTCATCACCCCCATCACATTCTCTGCTGCTATGCGTGCTTTAGACAAATCTGTCACTGATGCGATCAGCTGCGAGAAAAAATTAGCACCAAACTGTGTGAGGAGGACAACTCTAAAATGTAAGTAGTATTATTAAATTTGTTTAAAGACATAATTAAAATATCACAACACTTTCTTGAAATGAAAATAATAAATATATTAAGGAAAGAGATTGCAATATTGCATTAAAGGATCAGTGTGGTGATAGATACTGGCCTCATATAATCGAAAACGGATATCTGATTATTGAGCATCATTATTTTGCCGAAGTGAAGAGTAATTGCAATAAGTATATAGGTAAATGAGTACTGACTGGCAAAAATAAAGGCAGAAATCACCGATTGTCGTTTCATTGCTCTGTAAATATTACTGTTGTTTATTCCTTTCTTAATTGTCCTTTATTTACATAGTTCTCTCCCACTTCCTTTTTTTCTTAACAAATTTTACGCATACTTTGTAAGTGGTCGTAAAGCGTCTGCAAATACAGAATAGAAATGTTCCTGTAAATTATATGCTTTGATTGTACTCATGTTTGAGAGCACTACTGTAGCTAAATTAGCAGCTTTTTTCTCTTCTTCAACCATTTGTCGCTGCCTGAAACATTGAAAACAATTACTATGGGATAAAAGTTATAATTATTGAATAAATTTTAACACTATTTGATATTCCAGTTATTTTTTAAATTTATTATCACTATTCACTTCAGCAACCTTGGATTTTAAACAGATCTTCGAGTGGTGACAACTACGCAATTAAAGTGATGCAGAGTTACCAGTGTCAACAAATCATTGACTACGCTGTGGTTATACCCCATTGATTCCAAAGAATTGTAAAACCTTTCAGTAAAAACATATTGCCCGAAAACGAATAGATGGTCTAGGGATGGTCAGTTCACAAATATTAGTACTTGCTAAATATGGTCAATTTGTATTAATTAGTTCCTCAATCGTCAAAACATTGTCACAAAGAGTGCAATATATTGAACAAAATGCATCAAATACCCTTGGTATGGGTCGTTCTGTTACCGTAGTTGTAATTGAAATGAATTCAATAGCCTTCTTTTTCAAAAATTATTTATTTATAAATTGTTTGTTTTATACAGTTAATCAGTGTTATATCTTTCGTTGATATGAGTGCGACCATGAAAATACAGTAGCCCACTATTATCAACTTACATTCGGGACCCCTCTTTTAATTGAACCAGCCGAATGATAAAATATGCAGGAAACTGAAAGCCACAGAGTAAAGCCATTTTCCAGTTTATGTAGAGCGCAACCAGTATAGAGAAGGCTGGAAACAAGCATGCATTCACCTTTTTAAATAAAAGTATTTTACAAAATTTAAAAAATGAATACTAATGTACTATTTTATGCTAAAATATTTTCAATATGGAATTATTACTATATATTTAAGGACATATTTATAAATAAATTAAGAGCACTATGTATGTATAATATAGTTCATATTTTGTGAGGAATAGCTACAAAATTAGCTGAAATCAGTACAAATTTATTGATATTTGAAATAATTTTAAGAGAAAAAATATAAAATTATGCGTTGTGATGTATGGCATATGGGAATTAGTGCCTAACAAAATTTGGTGATATTATTTTTTTGATTTAATTTTCTTCTATGTGATGGATCGTATTATTATTAGTTACTTATGCAATAATGGAACTTTCTTTTTTTGTTTTACAAATATTTTGACTGAATGCACTTTAAATCTATAATATAAACTGTTTGATGTTGATTTAAAATAATTTCGTGAATAATCGTCATCTAGAGCAAAATAACCTCTGGAGTCTTAGAGTGTGTCCAATTTGGGATCTTGATAGTGAATACAGGGTGGAGGATCAGGGTACTCTATCGCAAGTTTCCTTGTGGTAAAGAATACGAACAGAATCTATCAATAGTATCGAGCGAAATAACTGGGATAAGATGGTTAACAGGAACGAGTCCGGGGTAAGGGACGAGGTAGCGGGAAGAGTTTCGGACCACTATGGAGAGTTGAGAGCTTCTTTTATATGGTAATACCTCTAATTAATTTTATTATGGATCTCAGTTGTTAAGTTCACTAACTTGTGCTCTTGTACTAATTATAGTAGGCACACTGCAAGGGTGCAAGCAAAAGTTCAAGAAAATAATAAATTGTTTATGCGTTGTATGACAAATTGCATATTTACTTCATTAATCTGCAAAGTCATAATAAAAAACTAGTTTTTTGTAATATAATTTTATACAATAGATATGATCATTAAATATCACTAAGGTTTGTGTTAAAGTTTCACCTGAACATATTATGGCTGGAATAAGCAGGTCCAACTTCTGTTCCATTATTTTGTTTAGCGTTGAAGAATCATTAATAATCTTATGTATAATTCTACCTGGGCTATTACGTTCCTCATCGAAATAGGCTGCTCCATGACGCATTATCTAGAAAATCCACTGATATTTTAACTTTTAACCAAATTTCTTTCATTTAAACAGTTATACTACAGGAAATAATGCATATTATAGGTAATAGTACTTTTCCTGAGCTATGATGGAACACTGAAAATAAAACTAACAAGTACTTATATTTTAATGAATACATTTAATGGTAAAAAGCCTACATTGATTTTTTACCGTTATCCTGATACTTTTTTTTTCTAATTTCTATTTAAATGTTTAATATAGGTACTTTTAAACTTTTAATAATATGATATGCAAAAGATTATTCACCTTTCTAAACATTTCACTCCTAATGTAACTGCAAAATCCGTGACCATATAAAGCAATGAAAAGTCGCTGAAAGATAATTACATATGATTTATTAAATAAGACCAAGTCTTCTGACAGGAAGTTACCCCCAGTGCCTCGAATATCGTCTTTATTATTATGAGAGCGATGTAGACTGCAGCTACGATGAAAATTTGCTGAGCTCGTTCCTCCTCAGCAACCAAAGATAGCTGGAAAACTACAGGTGCGTTCTATATCTCCTGTATTTCACTGCTTTTGATAGAGGAAATTATTTGCAATTTTTAAGGAATAGCCATAATTTTGTAATAAATTATGTTATTTTCAAAGAATGATATACATTATTTACCTCCAAAACAGAAGCCACTTCAAAACAGATAAGTAAGTAAAAAAAAGCTCGAAGAATTGTAGTTGGAATAGCTCCTCCTAGCAAAGAATATCCTTGGCGATATCCTCTAATAAGGTTCCAAACTGCATTATAGTTCGTCGTCTTTCCCGGGAGCTAAAATGAAATATTACGTTCAATCGTTACTGAAAGGACAATCCTTTAAATGGGAAAACTTTGCAAAGACCTAAATATAGAAGAGATGTAAAATTTCCAGGCTCATAATAGTAAAAAGGTGCCGAATAAAATCAAATATGTGCATATATAGTAGGTACGAAATTTTGCAAAAAATAATTCTTCTATCATATCGTGCAATATAAACAATTTTTCTGGAACACATAGATATTTTATTAATCAGCTGACTTTCCAATATCTCCGTCTACTTATGCTTCAACTGCTAGGATTTGTTCATTGAATTCGCGACTCCTTACAGACATTCCATCTCTTTCCACATATATTCGATTTGATTTAAGTTGTAACTCAGTGATGGCGAAAAAACACTCATTTTAATTTTCTATCGTTTAGTGTAGATTTCTCTTGACAAACTCTATTCAGGCTTTTTAGTTTTTTACACTAATTAATAGCACATAGTCGGTATCATCCTAATAGAGAAATTAATAGTCGTCGGACCGTATTTCAATCACGCTTAATCGGAGATCTTTGTTAGAGATCATCACTAAAGCTTCTTGCCAAATTTTGTCCGCTATTTTACTTAAAATTATTAAATATAAATAATGCCTTAATTCTGAGGGATATTTTAAACTATTTCAAAATTTCGTACTTTTGAAGGAAATAACAAAAATAAAGAGTGAAGTGAAGAAATTAGATTAGATGTTATTATCTAAGGTATGAAATTACTAATAACCTCCATATCCTCATCATCAAACGATTTATTCATGTCGAGGTCCATTCGACCAACATTTGAATATTTATAGTCCAAACGCTGAGATCGCTTCTTGCTCATCACTAAAAAACATTTAACAAGACGAATACCACATAAGATTCCAAGTCTTATACCAATATAACATTTTCTTCTTTTATTATCTTAGTTGGACTTTGCTTATGTTCGTTTCTATATTATTAAATACTAATATCTAAACAAGGTACTCTAATTCGGTAGTAATTGTAGACCTAATTTATATATATATATATATATATATATATATATATATAAAATACCTGGTAAAGCTAGTTTCGCCCTATCTTGGCTAATTACTGAGTAGGATTTCCCGAGTCTCTTATGGTGTCCAAGAGAACTCCTCGCCCATGCTCGTCTTTGTGCTTCCGGATCCTAAATTATCTAATATTATTTCCGTCCTTTTGTAGTACAAGAGTTGCTTAATAGTAAAATGTTTCCTCTGACCAGAATAGTTTGGGAGTCAGCTGGTGTAAAAGAGAAGGTAGAGACAAGAGATGGCTTATTGGATGGTTGGCAGATTAGATCTAGCCGTTGATCATTATAAAGCTATAAAATAAAAATGCTTTTCTTTTCGTCCTCTTTAATAATTTAGTTTTGTTATATATTTATAAATTACACCTTCTGAAAACGTCCTCCCTCTTTGGCTAGCAGTTCATCTGGAGGACCCTCCTCTACTATGCTACCGTTATCGAGAACAATGATACGGTCTGAATTTTTCACAGTTGATAGTCTGGAAAATAAATAAGTTTATTTGCACCAGGCATTAATATTGCATTTTCATAATTGTAGACTTTTCTAGGTGGACTTTTCGTGAAAGTAATTATATACAATTCCTAAATATCCTATAATTAAATTAGCTAACCTATGTGCAATTGTGATCGTAGTGAGACCTTCTGAGGCCAAATCTAAGGCGTGTTGTACCTCCTCTTCATGGATGTTGTCTAGTGCAGAAGTCGCTTCGTCAAATATCATCACTGTTGGTTTCCTAAAATTATAATTTACTTACATAGTCGTCTTCTCAAAATTTTGTGGATACAAGGGGAAAAATAAGGAGTTGTTATACAATTATGAAACTTCACATTTTGCTTTTAAAATGACAGTGTCACTTACCTAATTACTGCTCTTGCAATAGCAACTCTCTGCTTTTGTCCGCCAGAAAGTTGGTGGCCTCTTAAAAACATAATAGGCTTAGCACATTTAAATCATTTTTGTATTTGGAGAGAATTTCTACAGTTCTATTTGAATTTGCTTCCTATTTTCAGTCAGAAACCTCTAATTACTAGTGGTAAACTTTGTACAATATTTTCTATGCAAATATTTCAAAATTAAATATTGATGATTGGAGTAACAAACCTATCCCCAACTCTCGTCTGCATTCCTTCAGGAAGAGAACTGATGAATTGCCAGGCACCAACTTTACGGGATGCATCATTAATTTCTTGCTAAAGTTATAATAAAAATGCCGATTTTAATTTTTAATGTAATATAGAAATATGCTTAGAAATTCTAGTGACTAATGGTATAAATTTATAAGTATTTTGCAGGTATGAACCTGTGTGGCATCGAGTCTTCCATATCTGATATTATCACTGATTGTTCCATCAAACAGAACTGGCTCTTGGCTGACAAGTGAACATTGTGCTCGGAGATCATCAGGACACATCTTTTTTAAATTTTCCCCATCTAGAAGAATCTGGAGAGAAAAATAGTAATATACAACAGTAACTTAGAACAGAAATAGATAAGCAAGCTAACTATAAAGAGTAGCAGAAGAATATGATCATTTTTAAGAAAACTCACAGAGCCACTGTTTGGATCATAGAACCTTAGAAGAAGAGCTGTAAGGGTACTCTTACCGGAACCACTAGAACCCACAATAGCCAATTTTTCTCCTGCCGCCACATGAAAAGAGATACCTTTCAACACCTGAAATATAAATATATATTTTACAAACCCTTTTTAATAGTTTTTTTTGGTTGTTTTATACTAATAGTAAGTGTTTATCTAGAATGAAGGCACAATATTTGCTTTTATGAACCGAATATAGAATATACCTCTATATCAGGCCGACTGGGATAACTGAATCGTATATCACGAAAATGGATTGCACCTTTTCCTAAATCAAACTTATGATAGAAATAGGTTCTAAGTTTTTTTTTGAAATATACTCATTTTCTAAGTTGTCTATATTCAAATCTAATATTATTTAAAATAGCAATATATATGCTTATCAGTCTTTCTCATTCTTTCTAAACTTGATCTCAATTTTCGTTAAAGCGTATTTCCTAGCTTTGTATTGCAAATAATTTTTTAAACTATCAGCTTAAAATTATAATGTAGATATATTACTATGGTGATCTATAAAAATTTAACGTCATCATAAATTCAAATATTTGATTTTTTATTTCACCCATAAATTTCATGCTCTGTCGTCTATATTTTGGTCCTGGCATAGGAGAATTTGGGTTTTTCCTTGCGAAGGAACAGCGATCGACTTCAATGAGAGGAGATTCGTCTGAAAAATTTAAAATAAAATAATGAAAATCTCACAATAAAAAGCACTTCATGGAACCTACTGAGAATAGTTCCCATTTCCTTAGCGTTCTGCCTCGCAGTTGATGTGCCGTTGATGTGGAAACCAATCGAGATTGAAGTAACGCACATATACAACATGTTAATTGCCAACTAAACACTATAGAATTGGTTTTCGTAAGATTTCTTGTATTTCCTACTTTCCCTCATTTTCCAAAATACTAACCGCGCATAGCCTTCCAGGTGAACTGTCTGCTACTCTCCATATCCCGTAGCAAAGAGCTATAGTAAATATCAACTCTGTTAAGAGAATCTGAAACTTATTATGAGCCCTAAATTCTCGCTGTTGTTCGACAAAGAAAACATAAAACCATCATATTTTTAGCTCACTGATTCGAATCGATTGCTTTAAAAATTACTTAGCTACTTTTAACAGGAGTTTGATAGAAATTTTAAGAGAACAAACCTGCGTTAAACTATCATAGACTGTAGATGATCTTAAACGAGCCTCAGTTAGCCTGTTGCTTTCAGATGACAATTTTTCAAACCTTAAAAGTTTTCAGTATTGCTAATTTTAAGAAATTTATCTGATAATGATTGTTATCTACATGTTTATGTTCTCGACGAATTTTATTTCTTAATTGTTATATCTATTCATGAATAAGAATAAAATAATAGAGTTGCAACTAACTTATTTATGGTTTGTTTCTGAGCCGCAAAACTAATAACAGTTGTAATACAGCTGAAGGTTTCGTTAACAATATTAGTTATTTTATTCTGTAGATTCATCTCATCCTCCATTGTTTTGGCAAACCACTGTAAAAAAGTGGCACTTCTTTTAGCGGTTTATTCTTTCATTTCAGATATGATTTCATAGCTTAATAATGAGAATTTACACTTTTATAACTATCTTATTACAAATATTATATATGTTCATACACACCTGATTTAAATGAAACTCAGGTTTGTTTTGTCACTTTAAAAAGAATAAATGAGAAGGGAATTAAGATTTTCCAATATTCGCTACAATATCCGACTAGGTGAAAAGTCTTAACCAAATGTTGATTAGTATATATTATGACACCTACTAAGTCTTACTTTACTGAAAACTATTCTGCTAGCGATTAGAAGAGGTATTGCTGTACACATGAGCAGAGTGACATCCCATTGAATATACATGCAGACAGCTAAAACTATCAAATAATAATGACTATTATTATCAACTATCCGCTTATTTGTCTCTTTATATGTCCATATATCCGCACTGCTAATTTCAACCAATCAAGCTTACCTATATTTACGATAAGATAAGTCGATATGAACATAACCATCGGCAAATGATCTGCTATTCCATTATATATACTATCCGCATGCCTGCAAAATTACTAAATTATACTTCATAAGAATTACTCAATATGATCGTTCAAATTAGGCTTAGATAGAAAAATTATTCTCTTGATGTTCTTTCATGGCCAACTTTTAAATATTCGCTTTAGTTTAAATGCTCTTATAATTAAGAAATAGAAATGACTGTAAATATTGTCCAACTCTGGCTAAGTGATATTAGATATAAAAGTTTCATAAAGAAATCATTCGATGTACTACAGATATATGAAATGTAATTAAAATTTCCTATGTAAATAACTAGTGTTTCAATGCTGAATTAATCAAGAATTAAGATGTTTCAAAAAAATTGTGGCCAGCTAAAGAAAATGTTCGGATAAAGTCGGTTAAGAATATGATAATATTACTGGAAATAATGATAAAAATGCTTATAAATTTTATTGCAGCTAATTATGCGATTAGTTAAAACACTATTATTATTTTACTAGGTTTTATTTTCACTCCTTCTGATGTTTCTGAAATACTTTATATCCTTGTTAATTAATCATTGATAAGAAAGCGAACTACTTATAGTCGTCCATGGAATATAAAGATTAGAACCCCCTAGCAAGTTCTTGAATTAGGAAATTATCTTGGAAACTTTCTCACGCTTTGGTGTAAGATTTATGAAAATGTAAACAATAGATAAATTCGAAATCAGCGCTTGATTATAATAAAACACCAAAAAACCTAAGAATATTTTTCCTTGAATATGGGAAGATATTACTAATGAATTGATACAATTAAATTAAATGAACAAGAAAGAAAAATAAAGATAAAACCATTTTTGTATATTAACATATTTCACTCGTTCATTGGAGGGATATTTCCAGGAGTATTGGTTCAGAGAAGTCATTCTTCACTTCTGCGATTATTCAAATTGGTGTAAAACAAAAGCAGGAACTTCGTCTTATAGGAAAATGACTTGAAATCAACCCAGAGTAATAACATAATGAATTTTGTATTACAGAGACTTTTGATTTAAGATGACTTCAAGGTATATATATAATTTATGTATTGACACAAAATAACTGTAAATACGAGTGAAAATGTATGAACTAAAAATCATTCTTAGCGTGACTAACTCATGAAGCATTGCTGCAACTTGTCCAGATTGCCTGGACTCAAGCCAAGATACATCCATGTGGAGGAGTTTTCGAATATATGCTTTTTTAATCCGAAAAACCTGACGAATTCCAGAAACTTCCCAAGCGAGCCGCTGAAATATCTTGATTATCAAAAATTATACATATGTGAAAGAGAATATTTAATTGGACTCAATCTATATGTGAAGGAATATATGTTGCAACGTATCTATTATAAATAATTATCAGATTTTGAAGTATACTGGACTAATCAATAGTGCGAGATTTTTCCGGGAACAAGTACAATTCAATTTCACTGAGCAGAAACATACGCAGCATGTATTGAATTGAAATCAACGAAAAACATGAATATCGATTCTTCCTGACAAAAGTACTTTCTAGATGTTAGGAAAACAATTTTCTACTGTATCACTCATATCGCAAGGTCTTGTTAAAATCACAGATCATATATACCACCTGTGATACATCTGCACGCTTGACTGCAGATATCTAAAATTAAATTATTGTGAACATTCCTTTCAGAATTCTGCGTGTGCTGATATTTTGTACACAAACAACTAGTGTGACTATGTGTTACGGTAAGAACTAAATGCAAGCCATATATCATCTTTTTTTAGATAATATTTTTAAAATGGAAAAGCAATACGTAGGACTGGGTATTATAAACTTCATTGCTATCCTTTACTTTTTCATTAATTGCCAAACATATAAAACCAAAATTGCATTGATATATTTGTAGAATCTATTTTTCTTCATTATTTTTCGTTTTGCATACTTACGTCTCTCTTTGCTTCGTCTACAATTTCATTAAATTATTGCTTTAATACATTACCTAATTCCGTTTCTTAACAATATAATTCAATGAAAGGCTTAACCTACAAATTTAACCCAAAACCCGGTCAGTCAGATTACTATAGTAATTCTTAAATTCTATGATCAAAAATATTTGTGTAAAAATTTCCACAAACGTTTAAGAAGGAATACTGAATTGGGTTTACCTGGGTGAAAGCAGCGAAAAACATGGATATGCTAAGACCGAGCATAGCGAAGAACGCCGGTGTGGCGCTTTTTGCGAATTCGTCGTCTACTTGTCCCAGCACGTTAGTAGCGTTGCTTGATATAAAATGTGCAGACTGATTCATCATTTTCACTTCCTGAAACGAACGGAATATAAAGCTTCTAGGAAGTTAGGTATTTGTATAATTATACAGTATTCATAAACAGCAATATATATCTTTTCTAAAATACTATTTGATCTCTATTTTACATGTTGTCACAAGTACTTTTTAGAATAAATAGGAAGTGCACACAATATTTGGAGGAAGATAATACTAAACTGCGAATTTCAGTCTGATAATAAATTGGGATAATCGAGTATATAAGCATATGCATTTCAAAGTAAATAAAACTGAAAATACTCTGCTTTTGTATTTTAGATTTTTGACCACCTATTTAAATAAATTAATAGTGGTGCTAACCAGTTTAAATAGGATAATGTTATCCACTAAAAACTTTCAAGTATCAAAGAGCCAGATATTTTGTAACAAATTACAAATTTTTCCATAGTATTAGTAAAAATGCACTATTTCTGAACTACTTTATAAAATGTATAGGAAATCTTCTTAAAATCTATTACAAGGATTTGTATTACCTCACTGTGATTTATACAGAAAAGAATACTGCCCTTAAATAAGAGCGAAATCAGTATAACTATAATGAAATATATAATTGAAGTGAATGTGTTTCGAACTACCCCTTACGTATCGCTGCTAACCCCCTAAGAGCCTATGCGTCCTGTTTTACACCACACAAGTCACATTCGGTTTGTATACGGTGTCCACTTCTCCGTAGTCAAGGTTAATCAACTACTGTCGTAAATTTTCTAAGGATTCACACGTGAGCATTCTTTCTGGAACCCTTTTAAATGGTGATTTCATAGGCTACAAAGAGTGCGGTATTAAGGGTAAATAGACATTATTATTATTAATAACCCTTTATAGTGACAGGAAATATAACAAGAATTATACAATTTCTAGGTGCTAAAGGGTAGCATAATATAACTGCATTTTTACTGCAAATAGCATTTTTAAAATAGAAGTAGAATCAGTAATAAAAAATTGAAAATACTAAAAGTTATTACTTACTTCTCTGGTAATTGACAATGAGACGAAATTACCCATCACTAGCCATACAAAAGGTGGAATAGCAGCTTGTAATAATGCGCAAGTCAAACCTAGTAACATCAACTGAAAAACTTAGTTAATTGAATTTGTAACTTCCATTGGGATGTTCGGAGAATCTATAAAAATTATAGGCTTAAACTAAATTTTAAAATTACTAGATGTACCAGAATCGTTACATATTATTTCGGAATACTACCACAATTTAAACTTTATGTATAAAAATTTATTACTAAAACTCACTTACTTGAACATCTACTTTATCCGAAAATGAATATAGTACACTATATGAATAGAACCAATTGGTACGTTGAACTTTCTCCTTGCTTACTGATTCTATATATAAAGTTTTCACAGAAGTAACATCATAAGCTGGAATAAATGTATTAGTCTTTATCAATTTTACAAAACTTGATGGCCAATTCTATAGAGATCTTCATTGTTTCTTTTTCTCTTACCTTTCGTATTTTTCTTGGGATCATCTATATACAATTCCTCAATTGGATATACAATACTTTTCTGCGACATCTTATCATTTTCTGATTCGCTAGATGCATCTTTACCTTCTGTCATTCTGTAACGTCATTTGACTTGAGATGTACAAATGCTGATATTTACATAGATTAAAACTCATAAAACGATATGAAAGTCAAGTAAACGTTTAACTATATCATATCTGAGTGAAATACCGTTAAACGAGGAGTTAAATATGTAAGGAAAATGTATACAGACAATAATGAAAGTGTGCCAGTTTACCAGAGTCTAGTTGAACAAGCCTCTTAAATATTCGTCTCAAGATAATTGTATGATAATCTTTGACCTTTCTTAATTCTAAAGGTGTTTACTGTCGTACAGATTTAACACTATAGCAGCAGAATGACGTCTTTAAATTATCATCAGTGGTTCTGTTTTTACACTTGCAACTGTTTGCTAGCTGTTTGTTTCCAACTTTTTACTGCTTGCGTTCATATTTAGATGGATGGACACCGTGTATTTTAGCATAAACAATCTCACAAATATTTCTTCACACAAATCAATCACGATTTTGGAATATTTTATACACCCATTTGTTTTTATTCTCCGTAAAAATATTTTCCTTAATTCCAACTATGTTTTTAAAAGATAACATTTTAAAGGCTTACTCTTACACTGGTCGAATATAGAGGCTAACCTTGATTTTACCACAACTTGTTGATACTACTTGCATTTTTACCACTTATATGAATAGATGTTACTTTATATGAATATAAAGAAAGAAAGGAGTTTAAGGTTGTTGAATAAAACAAGAAAATAATATGGAATATAGTTCTGTAGGTAAAGTTGATAGCTCGTATTAAATTGTAGAATAGATTGGTGAGAACATATCGAGAGGTATTTAGATAATTCCACACAAGATATTGAAAAACATAATAATATAAATGAAAGTAAATATAAATTTTTCTACAAAACATGGAAATTTTTTGTCCAATCGCTTTAGCACTGCTTACTTCTTTATCAATACTCATTTTTATCGCCTAGAATTTTCCGTCATAAGGGCTGCAAATACGTATAATAATAGAGAAAAGGAATTAATAAGAGGTTAATGTATATAAAAAAGGACTTATGGTTTTTTAAAATCATTTAACATGAATCATAGTCTTCTTCAATTAGAGTTTTAATAAATTTTTCAGTTCATGCGATTAGATATTTAGCATGACTGTAGCGAAAGGAGTTAATTATTTGATCTTTAATGTCATCATTTTTACTACTTATCTGAAAATATTTGGTTACAACCACCAAATTAAACACTACGGTATTCGAATAAGCGTTGATTTGAGATCTTGGAATAACCTCAACGAAGCAATTAGAACAATAAGCCTCAAATAATTAATATTCCGCAATCCCAATTATGAAAAAGGATGGGTCATGTTAAATAAGAAATGAAACTACTTTTTAGCAGATTCATTAATAGGAATAAGCCTTAAGAAGAATCTACAGTTTCTATTTCGCATCTAAACGTATAAACAATCGCATCACTAATGGGACTTAATTTGTTTTTTTTCTATTTAAAGATCATATGAATTTAAAACAAAGTGCATTGAAGACTCGAACTTTATAGTGAACTCTTGAAAATAACCCTATTTTTGAAATTTTCATAGGAATTTCCTACTTTCAATTCATATGGATGATTACGATCACTTATTTATATCAGTATGTAAAAATATATTTGTACACAATTATGAGGAAATTATCCATACATTCATTACAATCACAATAAGCAAATAATAATATAACCATATAGTTATATGGGAGGGATATGTACGGCTTAGAACTGACATATAGTCACATTTTTTCTGCAGTTCATATGTGGGCTAATGAATTGCGGTTGAACAGAGAACAGAAACGAGTTTTTCATCAGGTCTCGTCGTCTCGAAATATTACAACAGAAATGGAATGTACTAAGGTATTTAAGAAAGAGGGTTTTGGCAAAATCATCAGTCTCGTTCTTTTTCTTACTGTAAACTATGTGCATACAAATTCCCATTGTTAGTACAAGCAGGGTCACAAAAAAAAATTGAGCAAAAACATCCTGATAACTTCAGCATACATAATTTGTAAGTTTGTGTAGTATGTGTGTTGTTAGTCTTGAAAAAACACTATAATTCATATTTAAACGTTGTCTTACACAATATTTAGATTCTAATAATTTTCACTGGAAGATCTTGATATTAATACATTCATATACATTTTTCACATTCTCAATACTAAAAAATAAAATACTATAAATGGATGCTATAAAAACAGAATAAACAAGTAATACTTGTTTCTTGAATAAATCTTCATTTTTCATTAAACTTATAAATTTACAGTGAGAGAAGTTATAGTTATCATAGATAAAAATGTATCTTATAATATCATATTCAAGAATATATTTGAGCCGAATTGCACTTGAGTAGCTCTGTTACACAATGTTTAATTTCGGACAAAATAACGACAGAAAGGTTGATCTAATCGTTGTTGTTTTCTTTCTAGTTTTATTATTCCTCGTCGATAAAAAGTCCATAACCCCGCAAAATTGGGAAGTGGCAGAAAACTATAATCTTGTTTCAATCTCATTAAATAATGATGATAAACAAAGAATTATAGTAGGTGAAAATAGTACCCTATGTTAAAATAATAGCTATTAACATTCGAAAGATATTTTTAGAAAGTAAATGTAAAACTATACTTATGGTTACATAATAATTGAAAATAATCTTACAGTATTTAACGTGTTATTTTTTAATGATAACCCAGTGATTATTTTCTATTTCCATCAATTATGCTATTTAAACGCATAGGTTCTTTTATGACTTGGTATTTTTGAATGTTAACATATACACAGAGATAATTAGTTGACTGATTAAATGGAAATCATCGAACTAAATTTTGTTCCTTCAAAAGAAGAATGCTAAAGATTAAGGCCAAATATCAATTTTTACGCATACTATATAAGTGAATGTGACGGTAAGTATCCTTCTTACTGAAACTTAACGATGACGTAATCAAATCAATAATGATTCAAATGAAGAAACTAAACGAGCTTATCTTAGTCGATCGAACTTGTTTATACGATATACTGAGCGATAAATCTGTGCAGTCTGAAGTGCTATGGATCTTAAATAAGAAAGGATAAAAATTAACATCTATCACCAATAGATTTCGTTTAAAATCAATAATAATAGTTGTACTAATGCACATTAACAGCTTTTATATTAAAGCAAAACTAATTCTCAAACTTATTGTTATAAACACCGATTATTAATATTCTTAACTTCTTTGTAAAAACGTTTCTTGACCATAAAGACTGTATTTTAATCCTTTCTTATTATATCACCATAATTCAAAATTAACGTTAGACTACTATTCAATTGATTACTTCAACCAATCTATTTTTCATAACAACATACCCCATGCAAACTTGTGCATAAACATTTTGAGTATTTCCCAAAGATAAATATTGCTTTAAACATCCATTGAGTAATAAAAACGTTTTGCATGAAAAAAAAAATATTGTTTTGAATCTCATATGAGCTACTTACAGTTAAACTTTTTTAAGGTAAACTAATGATTTATGTCCGATTATACATCTTTAAAGACTATCAATTGTTTCAAGAATACAATTATTGGTGTTTTTGATTTAAACATTCATCATATTGGAACTGTGCTCTAATGATAAATAACGAAGCGCAGAAGGGGTTTCACTTGCCATGGCATATACTTAGCGGCTTTTGGTTTCTGACTAAATTTAAAAAATCATTTGATGGGTCGTAACGCTTATCCTTATTTCTGTCTACTTTATAGTATTTTTATCGATAATTTAACTTTCAGGTTAGTCAATCCGATATGAAAGCCGTGACACGCTATATCATTTTATTTGTAGGGTGCATTATATATTTCTGTTTACTTTATTACGACTTTAATCCTGATTCTGAAAAAATTGAAAATTCCCCATCATTCTGGTTCAGTAATTCTGTGTTTGAAGGAGCATTTAATGAACAAACTATTGGAGAAACGAGGTGAAATATTCGTTTACTAGTTCTTGTAGTTTAATTCCCAGAGTCTTTAAGCTATTAATCTTACGGTTTGTAATATCTGTATACCTAGCATTTTAATTGACCTAATTTCAGTGCTCCTCCTTGTAGTATGTCTATTTGTTTTGATTTCTCTAAATGTGAGAACAAAAATAAGTTAAAAATTTATGTATATCCTAATATCGATGGATTGATACCGTCTGAAGTGTATTTAAAGATCTTAACGGCGATTAGAGAGAGGTATAAAAGGTTATTTATTATTTGATTTGGATTTAATTATTAAGAGAATAATTAAAACCAGATGTCACTAGAATTTATAATAAGTTCTATTGCAATGCACAAAATCATGCTTTGATGTTTTAAAACTGATTATTTTACAGCTACAATTTGCAGTGCATATTATACAGCGAATCCACTGGATGCGTGTTTATTTATACTTAGCGTCGACACGATAGATCGTGATATAATTAGGTAAATTTGGATCTAATTGACTGCTAAATTTTAATTATTCTTTTCTTGCATTTGATGCTTTAGCTTTTAGCGATAACTACGTCCGTGACGCCGAAAGTCTAATTTCACAGTTGCCAAAGAATTTGTGGAATAATGGAATAAATCACATCATATTTAATTTATATCATGGGACCTATCCTGATTACTATGACCATAATTTGGGATTTAGTACTGGAAAAGCTATGATAGCTAGAGCATCATCTAGTGTACAGGTATTAGTCGTAGTTTCGATGAAATTTAGTTTTCACTGGAGTTACATACTTTTTTCAGAATTTTCGTTTTGGCTTTGACATTTCATTTCCTCTATTTCACAAAGAACATCCATTACGCAGCCGACTAGAGGTTTGAATTTAGTTTCACTATTGTTGTGATTTTTTAAAATGTATTTTTTTAGCGAGAATTCGATCTAACCGACAAAGATCAATATCTTGTCTCCTTTAAAGGGAAACGTTATGTATATGGTATGTATCCTATGAAAATCTATCCATCAAGTTTAGTGAAAATTATATCTTGCTATTGATATGAATATACTTACAATGATTAGCATTGTAGGTATCGGGTCTGAGACTCGAGATTCGTTGCATCATTTACATAATGGAAAAACTGTTGCGATGGTTACTACATGTAAGCACAATAATGATTGGCAGGTTAGACTTATGGTGGTATCAACCCCTGTTTCTTTATTAGGTTTAAAATTACTTTTATACTAATAGGTACATCAAGACGAACGTTGCGAAAAAGATAATGCAGAATATGATAGGTAATTATGTCTATTTATATTTATATTTTAATGTTTTTAAAAATACTCCTACAAAATGTTTGTTTTGTCATATACAAAAATGTGGCTTCTCCCGCATCACAAATGATATGGTTTCTTGAAGGGAAACACATTTGTAAGTATTGAAAGGCGCTATCATATTCCGATTATACCCAAATCTTCGAAGTACAAAATTCCTAAAGAATTTAATATAACAGTTGCTTTGAATCTTTTTCTATTAAATATAGGATAAGAATTTTATGTTTGGCGTACATATAAAGGTATGCAATTTTTGTTATACTAAGGGTGCTAGATCTTTCTTTGTCATAAATTATAGATGGGATTATGAATCTACCATGGCAAATTCGACATTTTGTCTCACTCCACGTGGACGACGGCTCGGTTCATTTAGGTATGTAAATCTTAAATTGATGCATTTATTCTATTGTTAATATAATATAATTGCAATTATTCTATTCCATTTCCACCTAACATTGTTCTAAAGTAAATATAGTACGATTATATATAAGGCAAGATAACCATAGCATGGTTTTGTTGATTTTTTTTGGGGTGGGGAGGAGGATTATTGATTCAAATATTATGTAAATATTAGGTGATGAATAGAACCTCAATTATAAATAGATTTCTGGAATCCTTGCGTCTGGGATGTATTCCTGTAGTTCTTTCTGATGATTGGGTTCTGCCATATGCTGAGGTAATCGACTGGCCGAAAGCTGTAGTCATTATTTCGGAAAAGAACGTATTATTGGTAAGTATTTCTTCTAAAGTTTGTATAACAATTGATAATATCATATTCTTTAGGTTCCCGATATTCTCTACTCATTTACAATAGAGAAAATCATAAGAATGAAACAGTTCGGTCGCATGCTGTACCATAAATACTTTAGGGATGTTGAAAAGATTTCGTTGACAACTTTTGAGGTAAATTTGATTCATGCGTTTTAGTTTCTGAAATGTGTAACTATTTTGTAATATCCAATACTAGTATTATTTAGATTATATGGGAACGGCTCCAACGAGCGAGACATCAACATTCTGTTCGTTGGAATAATCTTCAGCCATTTGAATCTAACACGGAAAAAAGCACTGCCATAATATTACGCGCTGTCGATAAATTATCATCAAGACTACAAAGAGTGGTCAGCACTGTGTCAACTGTAAATTATTTGCAAAAGGTTAGTAAATTAAATTAGTATGCAATTTAAGTAATATTAACTAAAATCTTTAAATTTGGTGTTGTCGTTAAATCCAAAAATTGCATAACTATTGTTTTACCTGTTAGGCGCTGAAATACTCTTATCTTTTTTCTAGATAGTGGTACTTTGGCCAAGTACCCGTGGTGTACCTCCTATTGGAGCAGATTTTGGGATGAACATATCTCTCTTCTTTGTTGAAATAAAATCTGCTGTTGGTATTTAATGTTCCTATTACTACTTGTTCACTCTTGTGTAGTATAATTATTTATATACGTCGTAATTCTAGCCTGTTTTAATTTATAGTTTCAGGGTTTGAATATAAGTGCTCTGTCATCTGTAATAAATGAATCATATGTAATTTATACTGACGAGCGATCAAATCCGACGGTGAAAGAACTAGATTGTATTCTTCAATATATGATGAGAAATCCTACGAGGTTGATTGGAGTACACGGTTTAGATTTTGATGTGAATTGCTACTCATTGTTTGATGTGTAATTGATAGTATTTATTTCATTTTACAATTTTAATTAGCATTGTTTTCCAGATTAATTTGGGACAAGTTTCGACTGGTTTAGTGTATAACAGTGTTTTCTTCTCGATGGTTGGATTCCACAGGTTTTTTTCAATTCAATCCACCATGTTTCGGTTTTTCGATGATATTTTGTCATTAATCAGAGGTGGTTTTTAGGAAACTATTTATGAAAGTTAAGTATATGTTAAGGTGGTACTTAACTAACTTATCGGGATTCCTTCCAACATGGCTGATTGACGGTTGTGAGTCACTTGCAATGAGTATTATGACCACTGAGTATTCAATGTATCCGCCAATAATCGTCGGAAATCGATTGTATGATTCTTGGATTCGACTTGAGAAAGAGACCACTTGTTTAAAACGTGTGAGTCATTCCTTTAGGATAAAGCTGCAATTTATTATTTGTTTATTTGTTAATGGTATATCAATAATATATTTGAATGAACCAGACTTACATAAGAGACTCGCTGTATTCATTATACATTCTAGGTTATATATTAATAATATTCAGTTATAGTTTTCTTCTCGATGGCCAGAGGGATTTCCACTTCTGTACTCTGATCTTAGATATGTTTGAAATATAGCGTCTGTTCTGAGCTGTTATTATGGAAACAGTATTTAGCTCAATCATTTGGTAAATTAATTGTAACGGGTTTCATGTTATAATTGTTGCATTACTAATTCAATTTTTTGAGATAATTATTCATCTTTTAGATGTTTCATTTTGTAAATAACAGTTGGCTAAGAGATGTAAAAGTCCATTTGTGTAAAGTAGTATATAAATAACATCGCAAATATAAGTTGGGAAAGGTGCGCAATGGAGACAAGTAATTACAACATATCTGTATTATATCATTACAATTCGTTCACTTTAAGAAGTGAACCATATGCACTTAAAGATTTAAATTGGAAGATGGTATTTCTTAGTTAAATATTTACAGGATCCTTATAGCTTTCGTTATATTACTATCATTTTTACAAACATCCGTGTTTACAACAAATTATGCTATTTGATATTAACACCTAACGAGTCATGTATTGAACTCTATTTAGTGCGTTTAAATAGGTTTTTAACGTCACGCCCCCTCTTACTATTAGCCAATTACAGTATTTCATTAATACCATTCCCTGTTCTACTTAGTGAAATCCATCATTTAGAAATCATACACTATAATAAAGGATTAACAAGATTATTTATAAATAACAATCATACTGAGAATAACCCTTCACGGACTAAATTATTTAGCAATTAGAATCATAATTTAGTCGTAATGTAATGCATGTTTGTTTTCATCTTATATCGCTAATACACCTAATAAATATCTCTATTATATATTAAGATATTCCTCTTAAAGTTAAGAGGCGTTGACATGTTAGTGTTGATTTTTTTCTTTATTACTTTGACTTGCTAAATAGAGTTCGAAAGACTTCATCTTTTTATATCACATCTATAATTATGTGACGTTTCCAAGTATAGGTTGCAATATCTAAGTTTTTTTTGCTATAATTTCGGGTAGTTCAAATTGGTACATTGCATATAATAATAGCTCGTTTGTATGTTTACCCTGAACACTTAGTCGAATATCTGAATCATTAAATATTACATCCAACTCAAGTGCAAGCTATTAATCGTGTAGTTCGGCGCAATCATTTAGCTTTACTTCTTCTAGAAAGCTCGTTCTGAGTCTTTGCGCTGATTTTTGCATAGTGTAACAAACGATGGTAGTCTGGGGGCTCGATATGTTAGACTCTATGACCGACTGCTTGCCTGCTCTGTGACCCAAAGGTCAGGTTACGGGCTATTTCTAACATTTTTATAGTTATGGAGCTATAGATAAATGCCCTTATTCTATAAAAGTAGTTATAATATTATGGAAGTTTCCACTGTTTGTATCACTCTTCTCTAATATTTTAAATATGGTTGTATTCTGCAAATGTTAAGTTTTACTACTGTAGCTTCTAACCTAGTTATTATATAATGAAATAAGATTCTGCAAAATTCAAATGCATTATTGCTTCACTTGAATCTTAAATAATATAAAAGATTGATTCACCGCTGTATTTAAAGCATTGTTAAAAAATGCTTTAAATATATTTTAAGTCGGATAAAATTTATTGTCATTTATCACCTGGTCTATTTGTGATTTTTATGAATTAATGTTCAATTTGTTCTATATCATATTTATGCCTGCCGTCAAATATACTTCTCTTATCTTTTTCGGTCAACTTGTTCGTGTCTTATATCTTTGTGAGAGAGGTCACATCTCATTTTTACATAACTTAGTCCATCGTTTAGCCCTTTGTATTGTTATATTATCGATTTGACGATTTAGACTCCAACATTTATGTAGTGCATATGATTTTCAAACTATTGTTAACAAGAATTTATTTTATTGCTAATAAGTTTATATTTTAAATTATTATGATAATTATATGCTCTTTAGTCATAAAATCTTGGTATGTTTATTATGCTTAATATCTATTACTACTCTCATGATTTTGGCATAAACTTCTTCCTAAAGCGCTATTTGAAAGTGTCGCCATTTATGGCATGTAAATGTTGTCATAATGATTCATGGCATGAACTAATGTTGGGTTTCTTTAGATTAATACAATAATGTAGCTTCTGTTTCATTATAATCTTTAGTAAATGTGTATTACCTGATATTGGTGCAATTATTTCACGGTTAATTGCATATATATTGTAAAGTTAGGGTCTTTTTTAGCTCTAAACACCTGAATTTATAGTACTTGACATAAATTGGAATATTCTATTTCTAAAGAGACGTTTCTTGTATTCTTGTGCGCAACTGCAGATGTGCAAAACTGGGCAAGAAAGCCACAGCTGCATTATTTTTTGATTCGTCAGTTCAGTTAATTTATAATTGGAGTGTGCTACTACGCTAGTTAAATTATTTTATAGACCCAAACAGCGTCTTTCACTAAATGAAATATTGTTTCATGAATGCTAGCTAGCGATATTGACATTTTATTTGTTATCGAAAGTGATAACTATTTGTAACGTAACCAGTACCTTATCAGTTTTTTCTGCTGTAATAGCTGTTTCATTATAATTTGTAATTCAGTATTTAAACTAATTTTTCCCTATTTAGCACTTTCTTTACTTATTTATGTATGAGACTTTCTGCACATATCTTGTAAAGTGGGTCATTCTCGTATTTGTCTTGTGCCTGTGTTGGCACTAAGACACTATTAACTTGTGGCAAGGCCAATCTGTTGATCGATTATGTATTGTGTCCACTTAATACTATCTTATTATAAATTACATTAATATTCTTTCATCTTATATATCATAAATGTTTCACTAATTTGTGAATGAAGTGGCTGAAAATGTCTGACTTCTACCATCGATCTTAGTTGTTTTTTTTAACGACATAGATCTCTTATTATATTTAATCTGTGTAATACCATCAGCTCCTCTTCTGTTTTTATTTAAAGTATCTGTATAGTGTCTGAATTCATATTTTTAATTGACATGAATTCTTATTCTATTTGTTGTTGCACCCATTCGGCATTTTCTTTGGAGTTATAACAAAATTTAATTATTTCGCGATGATTGTGAACAGCATCGTTGTTACTAACTAGGAGTAATTTTGATAACATTGTTATGATTGGTATTATACTGGTTTCTTTCCATAAAAATATTTTTGTTTGATTCGATCTTCACTTTAAGAATGTCAAGTAGAATTTTTTTTTGCATTTGTAGTATATATTTGATATCTTCACTACTTATTTTGCTGTACAGTTGTAATTGCTTCTTTTCAGGTTCTAGTTAGCATTTTATTGCCAATGTACTGCATGTAATAATGTGGTATCGTCTGTTAGTAACGACTCTACTATTGCGGTCTAGCTGGTCGCAACCAGCTCAGTTGTATCCTAGTGTAGATCCTAATCATTTCGGCGCTGGTTAGTTAGTGACAGTGAAGATAGCAGTAAAGCGTAGAACGATTTGAATTAAAAAGGACATGTACTAGGTGTTTTAGATGGAAATCCCTGTTACGATCGTGAGACATTGGCTCCACAGCGATGTGTTCCTGATTTTATTAATGCGGCATTCAATTTGGAAGTTGAAGTGACAAATACATGCGGAGAAAAATATCCAAACAAGTAAATAATAATTTATATTGCATAATCAATGAAAATATTTCTGAATTTGCATTTGTTGAATCACACACATATATGGCTCTCATACGTTATTTGTCTTATTGCAGGTTTTGTGTTCAGTCTGGACACTCTGGTCTACGAAATGTTTGTAATACGTGTGATAGCAGACACCCTGTTAGTACTAAGTTTTTACACTATACATACTGTGTTAACATGGAACTATGGTTATTCTCTTTATATTCCTGATATTTTCAAGGATTATGCTCATCCTGCACGTTATTTGACTGATTTCAACAATGCAGAGAATGAAACTTGGTGGCAGTCAGAAACAATGAACGAGCATATGCAATATCCAACAAGTGTTAATCTAACTCTTACTCTAGGTTAGTTTTTTGCTGATGAATTAAAGGTATTAAATTAGATTAATATTTAACCAGTAATATGGAAAAAACATGTGTAATGCACAATTTTTCATTCGGGGCATGTTACCAATGACCACTTCCTTTTGATGTATCTAAATTGTGTTTAAAAGGATAGATGTTTGTGAGTACCTAATAATGGTCTTTTTATTTTAGGTAAAACATTTGATATTACTTATGTACGTCTAAAATTTATTTCACCTCGTCCGGAATCTTTTGCTATTTACAAGAAAACGGCGCTTACAGATGATTGGGTCCCATGGCAATACTATTCGTAGGTTTGGGTTATTATAAAGTGATGAGTATATTTGAGGTAGCAGAGCGCTGAGTGCTTAGTTATTTGAAGCAATAAATGTAAAAAATTGTGATAAGAAGTCATAAATACATTCATAGTGGTTCATGTCGTGCTACATACGGATTGCCGGACAAAGCGCCTATTCTGCCTGGAAATGAAGCAGTTGCTCAGTGTACAAAGGTTTTCTAGTGTTTTACTATTTTTGCACCACCATGTTATTAGTTATTATCATTTGATTACTATCGTTATGCTACACATATATAGATGAATGTTCTTTTCATTATATATGCTACAATGTACGTTCTCCACCACTGAGGTTTCAGGAGTTTTCCGATATTTCACCAATCACTGCTGGAAATATCGCATTTTCTACATTGGAAGGCAGACCGTCGGCTCATGCTTTTGAGGATAGTGAGGTTCTGCAGGTAATTTTACAATATATTGGCTATTTATTTATCAAATGAAAGTGTTATCCTTCTATAAAGATTTTAGAATAGGTATAATAATTGTATTTATTGCTTGTTTGTTCGTAAATAGACAGTATTATACAAAGACTTTAATAGAATGGTAATATATTTTTAGTAAAGCCGTATCATTAGTAAGGAATTAGTAGTATCTGAAGGATTTAATTTTTCATTAATTATGGCGATCTTAGTGTAATATTTACATTTTTCCAGTCATGGGTAACTGCTTCGGCTATTATGATTGTACTTAACCGTATGAATACTTTTGGTGACGAAGTTTTTGGAGACCCACAAGTTTTAAGAAGTTATTATTATGCCATCTCGGATTTTGCTGTCGGAGGAAGGTTTAGTAAATTATTCTAAACATTTGAGAATTGATGATTTAAATGTGTTTTCTTCCGTGAATACAGTAACATGTTTTGGCAGATGTAAATGCAATGGACATGCTTCCGAATGTGTTCGTTCTTCTGGTGAAAGAGAGCACAGACTTGTATGCCGATGCGAACACAATACACACGGTAAGAGCAAAAGTTGGCGTATCCACCACCTATTGATTATCTACATAGTATCAGAAAAGGAAATCTTTCCGCTATATGTTTTAATACAAATACTATAGGGGCTGATTGTGATGAGTGTCTGCCATTTTACAACGATCGTCCATGGCGTCCCGGTACTGCCAACGAGGCCAACGAGTGCATTGGTTTGTCCTACTTATATAGTAGAATAGGGAGTAGTATTTGGGAGTATTACTTTAATTAACAATGAAGTTGATTTTATTCTATATGGTAGAGTGTTTTGTAATTTTTTTTAAATTGTAACTATACCTTCCTATACTAAAATATGCGTCTGATAATATGGATTTGGAAATACTAGGTTGAAAATCCAGAAAAATCACAAAACGACAAATAGAATAAGATTTCATACCATGTTATAAAAAGGAAATATTTATATTATATTATTTCACCCTATTTTTAATCTATGTAGCTAAAAATATCTACTAATGCTTTATATATGGTACTATCTATTAAAGTTTTACTTTTAGCTTGTAACTGTTCCCATTTGTCTACTCGTTGCTATTTTGACCAAGATTTGTTCGAGAAGACTGGTCATGGAGGGCATTGCATTGATTGTCAAGGCAATACACAGGTAATACATTTTACTGAGAGATACTGTAGAAGACAGGCTAATATTGTTTTTTTCAAGGGAGTCCACTGTGAGGAATGTGTAGCAAATCATTGGAGACGTCCTGGGGAAAATTATTGTACACCTTGCGGCTGTAATGAAGTAAATTTTGTGTTTGTGGGATAAGTTTTAAACCTATATCGTCCTACATGTTTAATCGGTTTAGGTCGGTTCCGTATCGTATCAATGTGATAATACTGGTCAGTGCCACTGTAAACCAGGAGTAGGTGGACGGTATTGCGATCAATGTCTTGATGGATTTTTCGAATTGGGAACAAATGGTTGCAAGTGAGACTGGTGATCGCTCAAATATTTTCTGTTCTAATTCCGTTAATCATTGCTTTGTACTTTTTACTTTGGTGGTATATCTCACTATTATTATTGGAAATAATTTATTTCATTTTTATGATGTTTGGGTATAAGCATAGAGGAATAATAAAAAGCTAGATTAAATTCGTGGTTTTATCCAATATTAATTATTTAGGGACTGTGGTTGCGACGTCTCTGGTTCGTTTAACAACCAACCATACTGTGAAGCCACTAGTGGATCATGCTTATGCAAGTCAAACGTAGAAGGAAGACAATGCGATAAATGCAAGCCAGGATACTTTGACTTATCGAAGGATAATCAAGTATAATTGCTATAAATATAAAGAAAGAATGCTTAACTAGTTAAGTATTTTTTTATAGTTTGGATGTACTCCCTGTTTCTGTTATGGGCATTCGTCTATTTGTGCCGCAGCGGGTGGCTATTATGCTATGAATATTTCGAGCGAGTTTGAAAGTGGTAAGTACTTTTGAAGAAACATGTATTATTTGAACTAGAAAATAATTATTACTTTAAAATGTACGGTGTAAGAGCACTAAATTTATTTGGAATTAACTGAATATTTTTAGTGCGATTTTATTACGTCAAATACTTTTGCTTTTATTATTTGTAAAGCTATTGTAAAAAATATTATATGATTGTGTGCTTAATTTTCTCGTGGGTTAGTCATTAGGTAGAAATTATTATTATTTTCACTAATGAACATTAAAATATTCACTATAGTTTCTAATGAGTCAAATTATTTAGTATATTTTAAATCGTAGGTGCATATTTAGAAATGTAAAAGGAATATATCATTTTATGCCGTTAGTATTACTTCCTATTCTTTGATCTTAGATATACACTTTGGTCTGGACAGTGGATTTTAGGAGCTGCTTAAAAGGGATAGATTTAAACAAGATAATGGGGATCATAATTTTTACCATGGTACTTGCTATTTCTTGTTCTCCGTTTTGTAGTTCAGCTTAGAATTTTTTGGTATACTATTTTTCGACAGATAGTTCAAAACCACTTACCATACCAAAAATCAGTTTAGGATGTGGAACTTCTATGTTTAAATAAGCAAGTAACGTTACATATTGATATAGAAATGCTAATTTCTAACAAAGTAAAAGGCAGTTAATTTTATATGAAATATGTTATTATTGCTGCAAAACATTCCTGGCTTACTCTTTAAGTTTAATTGCATTGCCTCATTTATCTAGTATAATATAGACTTGTGATGTAAAAATGTAGAAAAATAATTTTAATAGTAGAAATCCGATGTATTTTTAGATAAGCAGAAATGGACGGGAATCTCATATAGCGGACCCGTTGACATACAGTGGACGGAAATAGATCATGCTGTAGCTGTAAGTGTTCAGATACTTAAAATTCTAGACTAACAATTATTTTGACAATGTAAAACATGTATGAAAGAGATTGTTTAAGATAACATCATTATGCTTAAATTTGGAAGACTTACTTGACTAGGTATCCAGCGTGGATGAATCTCCGGTTCATTTTATTGCTCCGGAGCAATTCACTGGAGATCAAAGAAGTTCATACAATCAAGATCTAATATTTGATCTCCGAGTTGTCAAACAGGGATCTAGACCAAGTGTGAAGTTAGTTTTAAACTTCTGTTAAATTCTAGAAAATAATAGTTATAAGCTATGATAACTGATTTTCACTCGTATTTACAATACAAATTATCCTTATTATGCTACTTTTGTTTTGTTATATTCTTCACAAAGTATTGCTTTTAAATTTTATGACTTCAGAGATATTGTTATTGTTGGGGCCGATGGCCAGGAACTCTCTCTACCAATCTTTGCTCAGGAGAATCCGACACCAAATTTAAATACACAGGTTGATACCTCTATTGTGTTATGGTTTTATTGTTCAAATATTTATTCTTTATTTATATTTCTTTTTAAATCTTGAAATAGGATTTTTTTCTAAAACATTAACTACTATTACTGACAGATATGGACAATAGCTTTTTCAGACCTACCGCTTTCGCATTCATGCTGACCCACAATTCCAATGGCACCCTCGTTTAAATGAATTAGATTTCATTGGAATTCTCTCTAATGTATCTGCTCTTAAAATTCGGGGAACTTATTCTAACAAAGGTATCTGTATACGACTAGATTATATTCCATATGAATAGGTTTATGATATAGACCAATATAATTTAATATTAATTTAGATGTGGGATTCTTGTCTAACGTTCATCTGGGTACTGCTGGGTTAACTCCTTCATCCGTTGATCCTAGGACAGCAAACTGGGTTGAACATTGCGAATGTTTGAATGGGTTAGTAGTAGATTTCAGGTTTTACTATGTAATTATTATTAATAATATTAGCCAGTATTGCTTTATCAGCTTCGTTGGACAATTTTGTGAATCATGTGCTCCGGGTTATCGTCGCGAACTTAAATATGGTGGTCCCTTCAATCGATGTATTAAGTGCGACTGTCACGGACACTCGAACAGTTGTGATGCTGAAAGCGGTTAATTAGCAATTCTTTTTAATTTCTTTTAAGAAAAATTTTTTAAATTGTTAGATTATTGATGTGTACATTTTAGGAGCTTGTATTTGTGGGCATAATACTGCAGGGGACACTTGCGAAAGATGTGCGCGAGGATATTACGGAAATGCGTTAAGCGGGACTGAGGAAGACTGTCAAGTAAGCTGTTGTATATATAAGGAAACGGTTGAATTACTTTCATGTGATCTTTTAAAATGCGTTACCTTTATTATATAATTACGTTATTATTACAAGGAAACATTACAAAATCAAAATTAATGTCAGAAATGTCCTTGTCCCGAAGACGGTCCATGTATTCTCCATACCGATGGCGATGTTTTATGTACTGAATGTCCTGTTGGTTACACAGGAAGACGGTTTGTTTAAACACAAAAAAGTTATTTTGTTCTTAATTAATTGCTCATTGAGTTAGTGTAGTGTTATTTTGTTGTTATAGTCTGTAAAATATGCTATAGAAGACCCATTTTCTTCAGACTGATATATAATTAAATTTTTAGATATAATTTTTAGAATTTCGCTAATGCCTTTTATACTTTATTTAAATGTGGATAGTAAAAAAGTACTGATTAATTTAGAATTTATCAGGTATATATTCATAATTAAAGTAATTAACAGTTGTGACGAGTGTTCTGATGGCTACTTTGGTAATCCAAAGGATGGTATTAATTGCACGGAATGTGCATGTTCTGGCAATACTGATCCGAATTCAATCGGAAATTGCGACAAGTACGTTTATTTAAGAAAAATTTTCTATCATAATATATATAATTGTTTAATATATTTAGTCTTAATTTTTTGTAATGAGTAAATTTTACTTAAAGAATAACTGGAGAATGTAAAAAGTGTATCTACAACACTTTTGGATTCAACTGTGAAAAATGCAAAGCTGGGTATTGGGGGGACGCTTTATTAGAACCCAAGGGAGATTGTAAGGCCTGCCGGTATGTCACATTTATAATTGTTGAAGACTTAAATACAGTCATCCTAAAAGCAACGTTGTAGTTGTTTTGCGCCTGGAACTCGACGTCCCAGTAATGACTATACAGTTTTGGAATGTTCACAGAACGACGGACAATGTGACTGTCTGCCTCATATTGTTGGATTTCAATGTGATCAACCTGAGGTTATAAATTCTATAAATTTTAAGTATAATTAATTTCTGTCATTGTACCGTTATATTTCAGCATGGCTACTTCAACATAAGTTCTGGGTCTGGTGGACAGAAATGTGGTTGTGATTCTCTCGGATCAGAAGACTCCACTTGTGATGTTGCGTCTGGCCAATGCAAATGTAAACCTGGAGTTACTGGAAGAAGGTATATCATAATTTGCAATATTTAACTATATTTTGATTGGATGTCAAAGAATAGACCTGGATTTCACCTCTTATCGTATTACATTTATTTATATTAATAAATATAAACTAACCTGTTCAGATAAATTTTACGTAAAGCCAACTATATCTTAACAATTTGACTATATAAATACAGATTTGGGAGAAATTACTCTCCATCTTTTATTAGATGTGATCAATGCGCACCATATCACTTTGGCTTCGGTCCATCTGGTTGTCAACCTTGTAATTGTGAGTCTATCGGAAGCGAGAATTTGCAATGTGATGTCACTTCTGGTTCGTCAATTTATAATAAGGATACCTTATTGAATTAACTATACAAAAGTATTCGTAATTCCTGATTTTAGGACAGTGTTTATGTCATGATTATATCGAGGGAAGGCGTTGTGATCAGTGCATTGAGAATCGATACGACATTTATTCCGGTTGCAAGCCGTGTGATGATTGCTATACATTGATTCAGACGAGAGTTAACGCATTCCGAGAGAGTATTAAACTACTTGACAGTACGCTGAAAGAAATTATAGAAAATCCCGCTCCTGTAGGTTTAATGTTGAAAAAATTTACGATTAATTCAAAAGAAAAACTATTGATCCAATCATAGGTAAATGATACTGCTTTTGACGAGAAGGTTAAAGAAGTGGCAAAAGAAGTATATATGTTGGCGGAAAGTGTTACTAGTAAGCTTGGTGGGAAAATTTGCTAATATTTATTTTTAATTTTCGAAAACTACGTGATGTAAACAATATATCAATTTATATATATTATTGTAGAATCGGATGACTCCATATTAGTTGGTCAGGTATCGCAATTAAAGAAGGATATCGCTGAGGCACTCATCAATGTAAAGAGTGTGGACAATATGATTAATGATGCAAAAGGAAATGTCGAGGAAACAGAAACTAGTTTGAAAAGGTGGAAAATCATTAATGGTAAGCATTTTATATATTTTTAAAAATTAAAATCGATTTTTTACTATTCGATTCATGTTGATGTAAATAAACATTTGTTTGCATTCGGCGATAATCCACATAACGTAACCTTATCTAATTAGATGCATTATTTAATTTAAATATTTATTTAATGCGTATTACGGAAGATATTTTGTTGATAAAGTACCAGAAGTATGGCGTGCTACGTTTACCTTTCTATTTATATTCCTTCAATACTTTATAGTTCCACACTTGTTTTTTTTTCACATTTTTAATTAACTTCATTATACAGATCAAGCCCGCAGTGAACTAGAAAGTGCACTCCACTACCTAGAAACGGAAGGCAAAATGCAGTGGGAACTTGCCAAGGAAGCAAGCAGGAAATACGGAGAACAGAGCCAACAAGTCAAATTTCAAAACCAAGTTTCGTCTTTAATAGGTATTTGGTAGTAATACGTTGTTGTAGATGTCAAACCTGGCTCAGAAGACACGCGAAGAAGCTGAAAAACATGAAAAACAGTCGATGGAGATTGAGAGACTTGCCGATGATGCAAATAAAAAGGCTAAACAAGCACGCAAAGAAGCGAGAGATGCTATCTATGGAGGTAAGTAACAGGGCTTAAACTAATTTTAGTGATTCACAATTTTTAAACAATCGTTTGTTATAGGTGAACAAGTATCTAAACAAATAGCTGAGATGAAGGATCGTCAAAATCAGTTAAATGAAACCCTCAAAAGGTATGTCGAACAATAGAAGTAAAGGAAAAAATCTTCACACAAAGCTATATTTAAATTTTCAGAACCTTGGAACTTGCAGAGGAACAAAAAAAGGCAGCCGGAGAGGCTAATCAGGCTGCAGCTGAAGCTCTTACTTCAGTAGAAAGTCTTCGTCTTCCTGCAATCGAACCCCAACAGGTGTAGTAACAAATTGTAATAAAAACAGTTACCTATTCTCTATCCCCCAGATGTGATGCGATAGTTTCATTTGAAACAAGTATATTTATGTAATCTATTTTAGGTTTCTACGTAATGTATCTATTCATAAGAAATATGTATGTTTTGCACTTTGAGTTCCATGTTTTTACTATACTGTGACTTAATATGATCATTTAAAGCAAACTCAATGAAATATTAGAAATATATTTTAAGCTGAAATTGGATGCTAGAGCAATTACTGAGGATGCCAAGATTGCTGTGGAAAATACTAATAAAGAAGCAGAGAATAATAAGGAGACCCTTGAACAAGTTTGTAGCTAGTATATTATAATAAATACTACTCTAATAACAAATTAATACGGTATGTATATTACATTTACATTGTCATATTTTCTCTTTGAATATCTGTTTAACAATTATAGGCATCCCGAGCTGTTTCCGAAGCTAGAAACGAGCTGCAAAGTGCACAAGACCAACAGAAGGTGTGTTATTCTTCTGATTCAACTTCTTATTAGCTTAAAATCTCATATTACATCTTAATAAAGCATTCCTTTGTTTAGATTTCGGATGCCTTACTGGCAGATGTGGATGCTGCTCGTGCCAAAGCGGATGAAGCTCTTAAAGTGGCTGAGAACGTGTTGAAAGATGCAGAAAGAACACTCGAAACACTTAATGGTATAAGATAACTCAGTGCTTTGGTTTTGAACGATTAATTCTATAGTGGTAATTTTATTATTATTCAATAGTTTGTTTAGATTTCAATGAGCGTGTTGAAAACTCGAAAGCAGCTGCTGTTGAACAACTGGCCAAATTAGATGAAATCGAAGCTGCTATTCAGAGGGCTGAGGAGGTGACAACTGAAGCGGAGAATTCTATTGGATCCGCTGCAGGTGATGCTGCTCAGGCTAAAGATCTAGCTACACAAGCAGGCGAAGATGCAAGAAGTGTATCCAAGGTTGCTAATTAATTTTGTACAAAATTTTCTGATTACTCTTTAATTTTTATTGTCTTGCTTTATTTATCTAGTATAATATGGACTTGTGAAACAATATCTCTAATCTACTAAGTGTATGCATTTTGCTAATATGCTTAAAGTATATTAATTATGTAGTTTCTTAATATTTGTTTAGGATATATAATTACAGAAAGCGGAATCACTACGTAATACTACGTCGCAAACCCGTAAATCGGCAGAAAATTTAAGAGAAGAGATAGATCAATTGATCGATGAGCTTTTGGATACAAATAACACGTTGGACAAATATAAAGTACAGGCAGATATGGACAAACAGATGGCTACAGAGGTAAACATATTTTTGCTCTTGCAATTCTAATATATTTATTTAATTATTTAGAATATGTTTTGTTTTATATAGTATTTAATATTTCATAGGCAGTGCGCAAGGCTTCTTTAGCTGAAAAAGCTGCGCGTGATGCCAATGCAACAATCGCTAGAGAGGCAGATGAAATTAAAAGGATTATCGACCGACTAAGTATTGTTCTTCTTTCTTCTGTTTTCTATTTAAGTTATACGTGTTGTATGCCGCTTATAGATGCTCTGGAATCTGTGAACAATTCTGAACTAGATGAACTTGAAACTGAGTTAGATAACATCGATAATCTACTAATACAAGCTGATCTAGAACACCAGGTGTGGTTTTTAATGTTATAAACTAATAGTTTCTAATTAGTATTCTTACCAATTTTCTTAGGTACCCCACCATAAATCCACGAAAACTGACGAAGATAGGCGGATTACTCAAATTAAGAACGAGATTGATTCTGTTTCTAAAGAGGTCATATCGTTTATTTTTGTCTTAATGTTATTTTCATAATATGTTTATATCCTCAGTCATTCTCCTACTTTCCTTTTTGGATACAGAAGCTTTCAGGTACGAAATCTAGAGGAAATTCGTGATGCCCTACCTACTAAATGCTTCAATATGGTGAAATTAGAGCAAGAAGGTCAAAAATAATCTAGTATGGAGAATTACTCTCAATATCTAGATTTTAACTGCTAATTCTATTATTTCATTTGGTAATTAATACAAATCTAAAACATGTCTTTAGGAAGTTGTATGTATATCACTGCCTGGTTTATTTTAGTTTTCGTTCGTCTTCGGACAACTATAGAATTAAGGCTTTTGCCAAATGTGCCTTGTAATTTATGGAATTATTTTACTAGGTAATGATTTCACGGTAGCTATTTACTGATTCTCTTCTTCCTGCTTGATGATCTTGATAGATTGATGCCACTTTTTGAAATGGACGTATTAAGAACCCACAAAAGTGCATGAAACGCTTATGTAATATTTTAATGTTGAAAATATTACTTGAGAGAATAATTGAAATTTACATTCGTGACAAGGTGGGATTTGTATCAATATTTTGAATATTCATTGTTTATCTGTACGCATCATTTGAAGAGTGGCTTGATTCTTCACCCCCCACATTGCCATATATTTTAAAATCTTACTGTAATCTCTGATGTTTGACAACTTTGCATTTAGTGTTGTTGTAGTTTTCACATCAAAGCAATAATATTATTTCTATGGGGAACAGGTGTTACAATACAAAGATCGTAGAGTAATTGGGATTACAAAGCACGTATATAATCCGTCATGTCTGTCTTATGTATTTATTAAACTCGGTGAAATAGGAGAGACGTATTAAGCTATATTGTATCGCATTGAAAATTACCTTAAGATGGCAAAATTATAGTGAAGATTCATATTTCATCCGTATAAATTAGGTGTCCCGAGCATTCTAGAAGTTGAAGTTTGGGAATCAGAAGTGTTAGATCGAGTGGTACAACTATTAGTATTAGCTAACAAAAGCCTATTGTATTTTTTCTTATTAATGGAAACTAGGAAGTGAAAATTGTTGGAAGCTGAAATGTTTGTTTACCGCTTTCTAACCTCAGTACTAGAACCCTATATATCTATTGTATGACAGCTTATGTGTCTAGATAGATTATATTTTAAAAACAGTTTGCTTTACTTATAAGTTCATAGATGTATAGATCATTAATTGGTCTAAATTTGAAGTACTGACAGTCAGAGATAGCTTAATTCCCACGCCTTACAGTCGCTTCATGATATCATCTATTTTCTATCATGGAATGAACATATAAAAATATCATTCTTAAATTATAGATCAAAAAATTCTAAGGAAAATTCTATTGGAGGAAATAGTATTTCGCTATTTTAAATAATTTAAGATACTGTAGCTTGCGCAATTCGGAGTATCATATTTTGCGCCCGTTATTGGCCCCACTTGAGATGCTTTTATATCATTTGTAAGAAATTGTATATTTATGCACCTACTATGGCATATATGTATACGTAATATCATTTACAGATTTTGTACTACTTTCATTAATTAAATATTCATTTAAATATTCTGCTGGTTTTACCTTTTCAACTTTGTTTACAATTATTTATTACCTTTAAAAATAATAAGATTTAAATCACTAACGATTCTGCTCAATATTCCTAATTGCATGTAATCTTTAAAAATGCCTATGAAAATAATACTGAACTATTTTAGGTATGGCTGAGGATGGGGAAAATAAAAGGGGTCGTGGTCGTCCACCCTTAAGTGAGGAGGAGAAAAATCGTAGAGCAAAGTGAGACATCTATTTAAACTCTAGTTAGAATTTTATACTTTATTTGAATATCCATTATGTCGAGCAGGTTGAAGGCGGACAAAAGTTCGAAAGCTCGTCGGGGCAGACCTCCATTGTCAAAAGATGAACGTCTAAGACGAGAAGAGTGAGTTTGAGATCTTTTATGTCTTCTAAATAGTTTTTGCTTTCATTAATAAGGATATGGTTAATTTAAACAACACCGAAAACATAAAAGCTGTGACTTTTCTTAATATACATTGTTTAATTCCATCGAAAGTGATACTTTTATTTGTCTATCTGTTGAACATTTTATATTTTTAAACTTCGTGCTGTATTTGCACCTTCTCCAAAAAAGCGAGGCCGCCCACGAAAAGATAGCTCATTAGAGAAAGTTGATGAAACAAAAACGGAGAAGTAAGTATATTATTGATGTAATACCATTTCATCTCTTTTTATCTTAATTAATGCTTGTTACTTTTAATTTTATATAATTTATTTTTAGCCTTTCATGCGATGACACGGGAAATCCTTATTTTCTTATTAACAGTTCAAAACGGATGTTTCTTTGTATCATTTATTTTACTATTTTAATTAGATGAAAATTGATGTGTTTTTCATTGTGTATGTTTTTAGGTAAATTTTCCTGACACGGTGTTACTGATGGCGTATCTTTAACGCCGAAACGTTGGACTATTAAAAATTCCGCATCACCTGGATTTCCATGTCTCATCGCATAAAAGGCTAAAATAAAATAACTATTAAAGCTTATTTATTTTTATTCGTGGCAATACTAGAAATTATTTACCATTAAAAAAAGGCCAGGTTATGGAAATTATAAGTATAGACAATGACAAATCAAAAATAATTTTCCCTCAAGGCTTATTTAACTATTCTATTTAGGCCAAAAAAACGTGGACGTCCTGTTGGTTGGAGTAAGGAGAAAAAGACCGATGCGTGAGTTATATTTTTTCACGAACTAAATGTATTACCTTTGGTCTAAATTTGCAAATAATTAATTAGAATTCCAAAAATAATAATTTTTTAATACAGAAATTATTTTTAACTTAAATGTTTTTATGCTTCATAAATAGATAACTGTAGTATTACAGACTTTTAATTATGATTTGATTGGTGATCTTTGCTGGTATTAAATTTGGGTGTATTACAGTATATTAATTTTTAATTTTTATACTGTTAACTATTACATCCAAAAAAAGTAATCATGATTTCAGAAATAGCCTAGGAGAAAGAAAAAGCCGTAAGGATGGTCGATAGATTAGTGAGGATTTATTGCTTGAAATTCTTTCTTTTCTTTTTTTTAAGCTATTTGTTCTATAATTAATTAGACCTTTACCTCTAGAGGAGGAAGCTTGGTTTCTTCACATCACTGAGAGTGCCACTATACTGTTCAGTTACTGAATATCACAACTAGTTTGTGGTAATCTTTATTTGATCTTAATATCTAATTCGGGTTCTGATACATGTTATTAGATGTTTGGCCTGCGCGCTAACCATGTTGGTCTTTTTAGCATATTCACACTATAATTTGTTCTCAGATTTACTGTGTTATGTGCGGAATATTTGAAGTTCTTTTTTTTGCGGGATTAGATATTTTTATATGGTTGATTTTTGTTGCTGTATATCGTCTACATGAATGTTACTTCGATAATTAATCTACCTCGGCAATACTGGTTAGACTGCTTCTGCCATACGCCGATCTCTATTCATTGCTTTCTGCTGAACTATCGTTAATGTTAGAAATGTATTATTTCGATGAAAGTGTTTGTCACCTGAAGCTTTGGTTGGTAGCCTTCTACCGTTATGTTACTTCAATATTTTTGTATTTTTACATCGGAAATTGTATTATTTAGGTATGATTATATAAATGTATTCCTAAAGTTTATTTATTTAGTTTTTCTCGATTAGAAAATGGCAAGATACTTGTTGCCAATAGGAATACTTGGATTCATCATAAACGGGGAAGGTAGTTTGTTAGATTTTTCACTGTAATATATTAATACGTCTATTGGATTAAATAAGGTGTGATTTAAGAATAAACGAAAGGTGTTCCCTGTTTCAGCTGTTACTCGTCACGTTGGCGAATTGTTATGTCGTGAATGCGGAGCTAGCATAACCCGACAGTCTGAACTTTTAAATGTTAGTACTCCAGAGAAAAATGTGAAATATAAATATGAGTTCCCTATAGTTGGAAAAACAGCTATGGTTCATGTGTTTGAGAATCCAGCAGGTTAGTAATGTTAATATTTTATTAGAGGAAATCTCATTGAATATTTTTACTTCTATTATGCTAATAATGATTTCAGCGGAAACTTTTCATATATTGACAACTAAAACAGCATATTTGAAGTTCCATGGTCAAGTTAGTAACATATTTTTATGAGTTTTTCGTTTATTAATAATTCTGGTCATAACTACTTTTTCTAAGGCATCCACAGATGCCACATGGTTTCCTGGAATGCAGTGGACTGTATGCGTATGTAGTAAGTGCGGTCAACATATGGGTTGGTGAGTTTATCTACAATTCTTCTATTTTTATAGTTTTAATGTAATGCTTACCTGCTTTTTTATCGTTGATAATTCCACATAGGTACTTCCAACCTGAAAAGCCCAATTTACTAAAATCCGATCAGAAGAGCTTTGTTGGACTAGTTTTAGATTACTTGATATCCGCTGATTGTAAGTTAATTTTCTTCCATCTTCTTTATCATAAACTCTACTAGTTGTTTTCAGATGCGGATAATATAACCAAGGTACCAATTTAAGAAATGTACTTCCGTTTTCAATGTGTGAATAAGCTTGACAAATTTTATTTCATTAATATTTTTCAGTTCATATGATTCATTCTCTTTGTGCAAAATCCTTTGACTTATATAAATTATTAAAGTTTACTTGGTTTATGGTGACTGTAACGTTATTGTTATTATTATTTTTATTAATTTATTAATTTGTATTTTATTATTGTTATTACGTATTCCATCAACGGAAAAATAACTAGAACATTTTTGCAACAAGTGTAGTTTAATTACTCTTTTTCATTTCTATTAGCACAAAAGGTTTTATTTTATGATCACAGCTAAAGCAATTTTTATTTTTTAAGAAATATGACTTAATAAGATTATATATTTCTAGTTAGCTTCAAATTATTTCTTCGAACTATATCGGTATATATATATATATCCATTCTGTTCAGATAGATGGAACTATGAGCTAATTTATCACTGATTTTATCTATTAGCTTGTTTGATATTTTACAAATTTTGTTGTAAAGAATATGTCAATCAAGTTTTTGTAATAGAATGCTCTTAATAGTTTGTTCCTTATGTGCTTTGTTTCGCGCATGAAAAGTGATTAATTCATACGACCATCTAGTTAGAATTTGACAGTAATGCTAATTTGCACTGAAATTTACTACAGGATGATTGAATTTTCTGATAATTCAACATGTTGAAATCTATGTCTATGCTTATCGTTATAAAAAGTGGAATTATCTGTAGAGAAGGTTGTATGGTTCAACTATTTAATAATAAAATACCCTCAATAGCTTTATGACCCCTATGCATTATATTTGTAGTTTATTTTGTTTCGGTACATTGACTACAATTTTTTATTTGTCACTGTTAGCAAATATGCAGAAGATTGTTCCACATTAGCCTATCTTGTTTAGTATTTAATTTTTCACTTTTTCAAAACAGGTGCGCTTTCTTTGTTTAAAGACTATTTTTTAGCTGTTGTCTTGCTTAGCTTACGTCACTGGTCTTTAAAAAAATCATATTGTTTCAATTTGAAAGGTGGAGTTTACCTATTATCCAATTTTATTGTGGAAAAGTACGATAGGTTATAACTTATGAACAGGCTTGGATTTAGCTTCTTTAAATAGACTTAGTATAGCCAAAGTATGCCATTCTACTGATTCCACCTATTATCTCGCGTGGATAGCATTAAGGAAAACGTTGTGCTACCACGGCTAATAATTGCTATAAAATAACGTCCCGTCGAAACGAGAAAATCGGACTAGAGAACAGTGGATAGCTATCCCTCATGCTACATATCTCTATAAATTACTGTCATTTCTTTGATTTTACTGGAAAAACAATGGGACAGAAGTATAAATGTATAAACAAAATTTGGTAGTAACCGAGTTAAAATTCTTAGCTTGCTAGAGTTTATTATGGATAGAATTGATGGCATCAATTTAAAAAGAATTTTTTTTAATTTCAAGAACATGGAAATGTGCTACGCCATTACGAAAATTTTGATCCTACAAATATCGGTTCAGAATAGAATATAAACAAACATAATATAGAGTCGGTATTGAATAGACTTTTCATTCATTCATCTCTTATTTCACTATTTATAAGTTTTTTTTCCATCATTACAGCTAATCCCTCTCATGATCATGGGAAGTGGGAGGTACACAACCATAAATGCAACCAGCCGGATAAATAAGCTTTCACCTAGTGCTTAAATTGATACTATAAACTACTCTGGTATATTACTTTCAGTTTCTTACATAATATTACACTATCGTTTTTCTTTTATACCTACGTTTCTTTCCTTTTGTACAATGAATGTACTAATAATTGAGTTATGCAACCTTCAGGTCAAACAATTCAAATGGGATCTATGTTGCACATCGTCTACATCTTTCTTTCTTCGGTCCTTGTTCTTCATGCCCTAGCACTCGTTGGGGAAGATGAATACCCAGTGATCAGTAAGAGACTAAGTAATGATGCTCTCATCAGGCTCATTATGAGGTAGTTAGTCCTAATTTATAATCAGTCCTTATTTTCTTTATTTTTTAAAACTATGGTCTTTGGTGCCGACTGTTTTTGTGCTCGAAACCGTATTATTCCAGAATATACGAGGAAAATTAATCAATGGGAATCTGGATTTTAAAAAGTTTATTAAAATAATTGACTGAACCAGTAATAACAATATATCCTAAAATTTATAGCCAATTCTCGAAATATCCTCATATTATGCAAGTTCAGATTTTTGGTACGATGTACGTCATGTAATTTTCTTCTATTCCTTCCAATTATCAGACTTTAGGTGTAAAAACCTTCATTGTGCTATTTTGCACTTTATTTATCAAAATGGTTTCTGAGAAACAGTAACGTGGATTTATATCACCAACAGGAATATATGTTTTTGTTCGGAAAACAAGATACAATTATTTTCAAAAATCCAACTGGTATTACCAAGATCTCTATGAATCATGATCTAGACTGTCTCAGGAGGGCTTCTTTGAACCACCACTCCCCATTCTAGAGGTTTATCCCCTGTGCAAACAAAGTGTTTTAACCTTATATATTGTTAAATGTTTTACCTCATTTCATCCTTTTGCAATTCAACAACTGCATGTGCCAAGAATCTACAATTACCTACTTTACAGTACTAATATTCATTGTCTAATTATCCCTTTATAGCCAACACATAGAAAAGTTTTACAGTACCAGAATATGCTTTCTCATGGTTGTACCCCAACGATTCACGTGTCCCACCCATTTTAGGCGAATAACATCCTGCCAAAATATATTTCTAACTATCGGAAACCATTAATACCAAAGGTGTAAACGAAGTGAGCGTTCTTTTCCGCAAACAAGATTATGGTAAACTATAGTTATCTTTAAATTGATGAAATTTGGAACACAAACTTAAATCTGAATACCTAAATAACAATCATAGCTAGACATTCGCCATATCTTCGTTATTTTTTAAGATTTTACGTGAATCTACGAACTCATAACCGAGTTACAGGAATCAACATTCGAGCCCATTCGAAATTAAACGTGGAATGGTAAAACGTGGTGACGCTATAGACCGCAGAAGCATTGATGACGACTTTTCAAACTGCTTCCTTTCACCGGTTCAGTGTATGTTACCCGGCTCACGAAGGTAGCTACATGGAGTGGTCAACAGATTATAACGTCTGATTTAAAACATCCACCATATTTTCTATTTAATGCGGAATAAAATTTCATTACAAGCAATTTAAATAAGTCAACACGTTTGGACTACAGGATCATCTTTATGTCAAAATAAACATATAGAACATTTGCATTTTACATAAATACTCGTATGGTAAGAGACGTAAACAAGTAAAAATCATTGTACATCTTCAATGTCGTGAACTGTTCCAACGCCAGATGAAACAACTGAAAACTACCCCTAAGTGCCCAAAAGTCCCACACTTCATTAAGTAAAAAGGCTTTTCATTTATAAACGTCACTTCATGATAAAAGCACGTACCGGAATCAGAAAAAGTAATTGGTGGAGTGTCTGCACCCTCCCCAATATTTGTATATTGGTCTTCATCGATGTCCTCTTCGTGTACAAGGATCTCTTCCTGTCGCATTTTCTCAGCATCTTTCTTATCGGCTTTACGTTTCTTTGCCTCTTCGTTTTTATGAGCTTTGATGATTTTCCACAATTCTACAGCCTCCTTTAGCTATAAATATACATTATTCCATTCAATCACCTGTGTAGCAAGGGAAAATAATGATGGCATCGTCCTCTACTACAAATACAAGCAATGCATGCTATTCTCAAAGTTAGAAATATAAGCAGATTTAGATATTTGTATTTTATTCATTAGTAATTAACATATTATCGCTTTTTTTTAATTACCGGTTTCTCAATATGATCACATTCTATAACTCGGACAGCTTGATAAACATCCTCAGCTGTTACAGTTTTTCGTTTTTTTGCGCCAGCATAATCGTTTGCATATGTTGTCAGATTAAGGATGAAAACAGCAGCTGCACGTGCGATTGATGTACGTGCTTCCTTAAATAAAAAATAATTTAGCAAATAATCATTGGTATTAAGAAAATCACATATATCATTCCTATCATGTTTGTAACGTGATAGAAAATAAAATAATAATATGGATGCTAGCACTATATTTTTAAAATGTTTAATGTATACTTTTGAAACAGCGGCGCCTGCTGGCAGTGCGTCTTTAACTATTCTTGCGATCACAGTAGCTGGTAAACGAAGATCTTCTACTTTCGTATCTGCCATCAAAAAAACTGTAACGATAATAAATATTGGATTATTAATCTACTAAATATAGTATTACCAAACATTTGAAACACTGACAGTTATAATACAATAAATTGTTCATCGTAACACTTATAAACCACTAAATTCGGGAAAAAACATACGTTTATCACATATTATTATAAATAAACAAAGTAATTATGATGGTTTCCGAAATCTAATAATTAATAAGTATTAAACTAAGTGCCAGAATTTTGTGAAATGACAACTCTATTTGGCTATCTTCCAAAATTCGAATAGCAAACATTCAAAATATGATATGGCGCGAAAAGTAGGCGCGACATCGAAACAGCATTTAGTGTGATGAAATAATCGTAATTTCATTGGTCAAGTGGTTATTTGTTAGTAAATGAAATTTGCTAGCTTTCGAAGTTATCGTTTTTTCCAATGTTGTTTAGTAATATAGTGTATTATTTTGTTCCTTATACCTTTTTTCTAGAATATTGGATGTTTCTAATTTTTGTCTGTTAAATCTCAAGTGAATATTTGTTTTAAATAATGAATAATTTCAGTTAATTCATACTACCATCTCTTAGTATTTACTAAATATGATTAATGATGAAATCCAGAATAAGGAGAACATGGTATGCCTTCACTTTAATGAGTTTATTAAAGGGTCTAGTACTTTTTTTCGAGGCCATATACCCTGATATATACAAGACATTACAATGGATACTGTTGCTACTTTTAAATTTGCATTATTTTAGTATATGAAGAGCAATATTCGTGAGAAAAATTCTGTCAAAGATGCAATTAACATTGCAAAGAAGTCGATGGAACAGGTGTATTTAATAAATATTCATGGTTGACCATAGAATTACTAATTATAATGAGCTAATGGGTTTTTTTTTAGAATATTGTTTTCATTTGAAGTGTTTTACTATTTACAAGCATAATGTGTATACTAAGTACCGTTAATTTAAAGCACTTCGTGTTTTTTTAGTTTTCCGGGCATTCATTGAATTCCGATGAACCTCTTTTAAAAGAAAATCCCAATCGTTTCGTCATATTTCCTCTCAAATATCATGACATCTGGGGGTTTTATAAGAAAGCTGTGGCATCATTCTGGACTGTTGAAGAGGTTTATTATTCATATATTATTTTTTCATTCAAAATATTGGCAGAGTGAAAGTTGTTTATTTTGCAAGTCGAATTATGAACTGGAGATTTTTTTATATCTCGCGTTAATTGGTTCACTATAATGGCCTTCTTTCTATCAATTAGGGTCATGGACTACAATGAATAGCGATATAAACTTGTCACACGTAAAGATCTTATGACTGTATATCAGCTGGAGTCAATATAACACTAATTTAACTAGAAGATATTAATAGGAACAAATTTTATACAAGCCCCGTATTATTTTAGGTTGATCTTGGGAAGGATATGGCTGATTGGGAGAAGATGAATGAAAATGAACGTTTTTTCATTTCAAGGGTGTTAGCTTTCTTTGCAGCATCTGATGGCATCGTGAATGAGAATTTGGTAATCTTAGAAAATAATATTTTACTTGAAGATGTTATTATCTCGAGTTGTATTTTACATGAGAAAATATGTAGGTCGAGCGATTTTCGAAAGAGGTACAAGTACCTGAAGCACGTTTCTTCTATGGGTTTCAAATTGCTATTGAGAATATACATTCAGAGATGTATAGTAAACTCATAGAAACGTATATTAGAGATGAAAATGAAAGGTGAGTTACTATTTATTTGTTTAACGATATAACGTAATTTTTATGGTTTGAAATGATCAAGAGAATGACTATATGACACTTGTACATTATCAATAGTTGCAGACATTTACTGTTTAATGCAATTACTGAATTCCCGTGCATTGCTAAAAAAGCTCGATGGGCTTTTCGATGGATAGGTGACAATGAGGCACCATTTGCGGAGAGAGTAATTGCGTTTGCAGCAGTTGAAGGTTTGGATTATGTTTTAGATACTTTTAAATATTCATAATATTTGGAACATAGAATCAAGTTTTGCAGGTATTTTTTTCTCGGGTTCATTTGCTGCAATCTTTTGGCTTAAGAAGCGTGGCCTGATGCCTGGTTTGACACATTCTAACGAACTTATTTCAAGGTTTATTCCGACTGATTTATTCTTTTTATTTCTTAATACCTGTGTTATTTTACCCTACGTTTTTTTTTGTACTTTCAACGGTGCTATTTATTTAGAGATGAAGGTCTTCACCGTGATTTTGCTTGTCTAATGTACTCACATATTCAGAATAAATTAACTCAGGGAAGAATTCATGAAATAATCAAAGACGCTGTAACTATTGAACAAGTTAGTTTAATATACATATATTTTATCAATATGCAAGTGCATAGTATATTTATTGAAGGAGTACCTGACTGAATCTTTGCCGGTAGATATGATTGGAATGAATTGTCGTCTAATGTCACAGTATATAGAGTTTGTAGCTGATCACCTATTGGTCGAGCTCCACTGTGAAAAGGTAGTTCTATTATTTTATTTTTATTAAGTCGAGAGTATAGTAGGAAAATATTGAATATAAACAATATAGCTGTTGACTTGAAAGTTTTAATTATAAATTTTAGTTATATAACTCGAAGAACCCTTTCGATTTCATGGAAAATATTTCAATTGATGGCAAAACCAATTTCTTCGAGAAGAGAGTAAGTTGTATACCTCAGTTATCGTCGTATTTATAATATTTTTGAATGATTTAGGTATCTGAATATCAGCGTCCGGGAGTAATGACGACTGAAGATGAGAGGCAATTTCAACTAGATGCAGAATTTTAATGTATATCAAACTAATTTCGAATAAGTCTTTCATGTTTTAGTAGAATATAAACAAAACCCTTTACTGTTAAAAGCACATGATATGTCCTGTTAGGATTGTTCTCAAGCTTTATCGTTTTGCACTTTGTACAATACGTAATCTTTTATCACAAATTTTGTTTTATTGTACCGTTCATAATTCAGATATTAACACTGTGAATCTGCTAGAATTTTTTCCTGCATTATCAAGATTATTCCGTGGTGATAACATTAATGTATCATAAATATCATATGGTATTAATAAGATTTAGTATTTAAACTCAATATAAGATAAATCAAGTTTGCGATAATTGCTTGGTTGGAATTTACTTTATCTATTCGGGAAGAACCTTCAAAAACAGGCGAGGGGTGTTTTGTGAAAGTGCATTCCTAGAAATTGGAAATGATCTCCCCACTGAGTGATCATGTGCAAACCCTATTCAATCCACCATTAACTACTTTGGGACACGTCGCTAACAATGGATTTAGTGCTTTTCCAGTTGTCGGACTAAAAATCACAAGTTTTCGTTCCTCTTCATGACTTCATTTGCCATAAAACTTAGGAAAACATGCCTTTAACGTCTTTGTGGTATGAAACAGGCGAAAACCATCAGACTACGTACAATGAATCGTTGTACTCCTTATATTTTTAAAACAACAGATACAATATTCATGGAAACGAATCATATACAGCATTTACAAGAAAACCATTAACTGAACGGAGGGCAATGGGTTACAAAACTAGTGTTCAGTGAGTTTCTTCTGTTGTTTTAAATGTGTTTGATCACTTTGTTCAATATGCATAATTAATCGTAACTTCAACAACAAAGATTGTAGATACAATAAGATCATAAAGTGAGGTATTAGAGGAAGAATACAGACTAATAATACATGTAAAGGAAAAGTCAATTATTCTGAATCTCCAGGCACTTCACCTGCCTTGTACTTGGCCATTGCTTTTTCGTATTCAGCTTTATCCAATGCAGATTGTTTTTCCCACTTCTAGAAAAAAATTAAAGATGTTCTCCTTATAATACAAGCCTACTTCATTATTTATTTTTACTACTTTTAAGTACTGAAACTCGCCGATTTATCGTTTACATTGCTCCACTCCTTGCCTCCTATCTTAGCTATTTCAGCTACAGACGCACCAGGATTTTCCTTTTTTATACGGGCACGATTCTCTCCCATCCAAAGAAAATAAGCAGACTGATATCTAGCAATAGAAACATTGGAATCAAACAATATCTAAACAATTTTTCACATAATACTTGCACTAAAATAACGAGTAGAAAACGCAATCGCTAAAATATACTACTTCATAATACTTATTTGAATTCAGTAAAAAGTAAAAGATAACATCTGAGAAGTGGTAACAGAATAACCTTTTAGGTTGATTTGGATCCTTTTCTTTTTTCACACCGCGCGTCTTCTTTGGTTTCTCCACCTTATCCTCAGCCTTTGCTCGAGCCATGAATGCTTAGATAGCGATTTTTTACATTGTTAATTAATATTTTACAAGCAAATATTTATGGGTAATACGTTGACAGTTGTAACAATAATGTAAGTTAAAGAGTTCTCACCAACTATTGGTTAAAATCATATTCGTAGCATTAGCAGAACTATGCGAGTAAATAATAGGACTAAAGAAATATCAATTTCTTCAACTGGCTATCTCAAAATTTAGAAGACCCAAAGAATAAAAGTGAGTGTCCATGATTAACGTTATGCAGTTAAATTACCTAAGTATTCGTAAAGACATTTACAAGTAGTATGAGTAAAAACAACTTATGTGCACCTAAATAACAGTAAAATTAGCTTTAAGAACATTTTAATTCCGTCATGTGGTTTTATCGGAAAAATCTAAAACGCACATGCTATCCATCAATAAAGGTACATTACTGCGATCAAAACGTATAAGTACGCACCAACCGTACACCCAGCCTAAATAAAAGACAATATCAGTAGCTGATTGGCTGCCCACATGAAATAGGCGGAGTTTCTTTAAATTTTCCGCCGTAGGGCGCACGCACGTAGGTTTTGAGCCATATCTTGCCACAATACGCCACTTTTAGTTTCTCACAATTCAAAACCTAAGTTTTAATTTATTAATTATATCCTTATAAGCTACTTTTCTTGTGACTTTAACGGAGTCTAATTGTTTAAAACATGCATGTTTTTAAATTAAGGTAGTTCATAAAAGCTATTTTGTAGACTCACATATTGGTAGTGCTATAATGAAAAATAATTTTTTTTCCTAAAATTCATAGGAAACTGAACAATCATAGGAATTGCATCTTAATTAGTGATGTTTTCAATCACATGTCTGGCGTTGTAGAGTATGAGCACATCATTTTAGGATGAGATTTAAAAAGTCAAGGAAAAATGTAACATGGAGTGTTAAGTACTGGGAAAAAAAATTGATATATGGTTTTACTCAAACTGAGTATTTATTCGCATATCATATTAGTATCTATAATTTTTGTAAAAACTGGAATGATATCCATCGAATCCATTGATAGAAATTTATTCGTGTAATAAGGTTTGTGGTCTGTATTGTATGATATCCGGCTATATTGAGTATAATATGATCTGAGAAATCTTCGTATTTTGAGCAAATTATATTGTTATTTATATGCTATTGAAAACAGTTATTATACACGTGCTTTATGTAATTATAAAGAGTTGTTTATCAATATTTTCACAAGATACATCAATACATTAAGACGTAGTTATTAATAGTAGTTTGTCAATAATTTAAGGTCGAATTAAATTACCAAGAATTCAGCATATTTGTAATAAAGAAATACAAAATTAGTGTTAAATCACTTTATGAGTTGAATTAAAGTGTAATTCCGCAGGTTTAATTGTGCATGAAGTGTAGACACTTGTAAATTACTTACTGGATCTTCATTCTATTGCTTACTCCAGTACTATTCGGTCACTAGTGAATGGGCAGTCAAATTACTTTCATACAATCACGGCAGAAACAGGCTAGACAGTTATATTTGTTATTTTGCAGATCCATCAATCATTGAGACACAATCGTTTGAATTTAATTTTCCATGCGTTGTTATAAAACAAATTAGATTGAGAATTGTCTTTTTGTTGCAGTTATTTAAGTGCATCTGTAAAATTCACTATCCAGGAGCCCACTTACTTTCCTATAAAAGCAATAATTTCCATATTTTACCATCTATAATAATGATTACGTTAATATGCGAGAGCATCTTACATAACAGTAAAGTTTATGTACCTCCAATTATAAGTATTTTGCGACTCAACTAACGGAAACTTTATTTACTAAAAATAAATTCTGAAAGTTTAGAATGGCAAGTCCACAGTTCACTTACATACTCCGATTACTCACTTTTATAGTTATCTATTCGGATACATAATTAAATTGTAGACACCCGAGCGCGAACAATGCGGAAAGAACTCCGCAACTGTGCACGATCATGTGTATTCAGATTGCAATTCGTAAGTTTGCTATATGATGAAATAACAGCTTATGTGAACTAATCATTATTTAATTAGTTTGAAGTGTATTATACGTATTTGCCGTTTGAAATAAACATTTTGCACGCTTACACTTGTAAAAGACTACATAAAACAAAGGTATTTATAATCTATTAAGAATATTTTTAGGAGTTTATCAGAAGTGTCATCTTTTACTCCTAGTGAACTGACGGAATTGTCCTCTAATAGTGTTCACATTTGCAAAACGCGTCCGACACGCAGAGGTTCTATCACTGAAACGGTTTATACCAGAACCGCTAGTATAATTAATGTCATTGATATTCAAGGTATTTTGTTGAATGATATATAAATCATCTTATGATTCTTACGACAAGTATGGAAAATTTATTTGCAATATTAAGTATTTAAAATCTGCTCATGTCTTTTAATTTTAGAATCATATGTTTCCACCTCCAAGCGTACACCGCATCCGTCAGATACTTCTTATGAACTATCATCACTAGTAGAAGAAAATAAAGATCTTTTAAGTAAGTATATTTCATAATTAGTTTCAAATAACATAAAAAGATTACGATATTTTATCAGTTATGAGTGGCTATTATTAAAAGAAAAGAAAATATATAGGAAAGGCAGTTTGTTCTTTCTTTTAGTTGATTTTGTGAAAATTCGTCATTCGGATGAGCAATGGATAAATGCAGTACGCGAGTTCATTGAAAATGAGCAGACTTTCCAGAGAAAACTTGAGGCTAGATAAGATGCTCTCATATATATCTGTAAAACGTTAAACAAAGCCAAACATTGGAAATATAGTATTTCAGTTATATTATCACTACATTAACTATTTCAGAAAGTCAAAGTTGCGCGTAGACTCAGAATTAATTCAATACAGAAGAAAGGCTGGACAGCTCTCATTCGAGAGGTAAATTAAAAATATCCTCGTGAGATGTAGAAATTAGATAAATGATTATGAAAGGCAAACAATATAAAAAATGGATATGTTGTTATTTTAGGTAGCTATACGTCATCCTCCACCTTGCAATCCACTCCCCTTTCCCGTAACCTACGTTTTGAAGAGGCTCAGTTTACGACCCGAAAAACCTTTCGTCCATACTCCAAATTTATAAGTTATCGTTTCTATTTCATCAATTATTATATTGAGAATGGAGCCTTCTCTTTATTAATTTTTATTTGCGAGAAATACTTATTGCTGATGTTCATTTATTATATCGAAGTGTATACTCGAATTAATATATTTATGTGCAAGAGAAAACAACAAAATGAAATGCGGAAATAAACTATTCTCATCGTGGGCTATCATCTATATTCCTGTGTTTACCACTAACTGCATGTTTATTTATTAAGACCAAGCTTTCAATAATCGATAAGGAGTCAACATTTTTAAATGAAATAAGTTTATACCAAAGTAAAAATAATAAGCGACTGACCACATAAGCATGTAAACAAAATTTATTCTAGAATTCTTTATTGCTATAAAGATGGCAATTTGAAAAACATGTAAGTGTTCTGGCACACATCTATCTTAATTTTAGTGAGATACTTTTAAAACAAAGAGCAATGGATCAAATTATTGTTTAAAAGAGAAAGAATTGAATTATAAAATATTTAAATGAGGTTCAACGTCTAAACAGCGAGAATCGTGTGAGAGACTTCGAAAAATTAACAGCGAAGGCTTTTGAGGGGCTTGTTGGAGTAGCAGATGGTTTAGGAACATTGCTGAGCGTTCTTAATACATTCATAGAGTTTAATCTTGGAGTTTCAGAACTGCCGATAGAAGAAAGAGAATCTCCATGTTGCAGACCAAAAAGACTGGGAAAATCGAGAGCAGCTGCCTATAAGCAGGTAATTTATGGGATAGTTTGACTTTTTGCTAAAGTTTCCTAAACAAAAAAAAAACTGTTTAACACAAATAATCTAATTTATATAAATAGCACTATTTTTTTTACCAGTTTATGTTGAGTGCAGTAAAAAAGTGAGTAATAGTTGATTTGTACATACCTGTATTTCATGTTCAGTAAAATCATCTATATCAACTAGTAGAGAATCATGTTCCATGTGCATACTGTCCCTATCCATTAACAATTCCACCAACTCAATATTCTTTTCTGGAAATGAATAACCTTTTTGCGTCTTTCAAATAATAATAATTATTGAGAAATGGATGATTAAACTAGAAAGAAAAAATAAATAGACTACTTGATACTTAAATAACTTTCAATCTTGTTAGCAATGAAAAATTGTAGTCTTTTTCTGTCCTATATTCAAATGAAAATTCTTTGTAAATAAAACTAGTTATTTTACAATTGAGACACTTGTTAATCAGCAATTACAGATCAAAATACATTTAAAATAAAAAGGTTTTATAGAAGATTATAAGATTGTAAAGAGACGGAAAAGCCAATTTGTCATACTATTAATAGCGTCTTCCATGATATTCTTAATCCGCTTAATTTCTTCTAGGTCCATTTTGCTTAAGTAGTGCCTTGCTTGTCGTGGAACACCACTGGCTTTTGATTTTGTGCTTAAATATGTTATAATTGGATTTTTGATTTTTAAAATGACTCTTTATATTAGCACAAAGTATGTTTATTCATTACAAATATTCTCAATTTTATACAGTGTTTCAAAATGATAGAACACTTTGTTTTTTCGTTTTTTTTCTGTTGTCAACTGTCAGATCCAATTTTTTCTGAGGTGAGGCGTCATAGCCTTGGAAATCTTCAGTTTAAATTTCATCGTTTTTCATAAAGAATTACCATTTTTAGACTAATTGTTCTCAAAACCACACACTTTTCATCGTTCCAAAATGACAGCACACTTCACATATTTTGGTGTTGTTTAACGAAAACAGCGTAAATTCACTAATCATGAATCATCATAACAATAGGTCGTGCTCCTACATTGAGTCCACATGAAAGAGATCAAATTAAAGCACTGTCAACTGCCGGTTACACGGTGAAGCAGATTGCCGATGTCGTCAAGCGCTCCATGAAGGCTATTATAAATTTTCTGCATCACCAAGAAGAATACGGTACAAAGAAGAGTAGTGGATGACCTGGCAAGTTGAATGACGGTGAAAAAAGAGAAATTCTACGGGCTGCGTCGAATAGCACGATCAGCATCAGTGAAATCCGTGGTACTTGTGGCATTGATGCTTCAGAATCTGCGGTGTGGAGAATGCTGGACAAGTGTCCCAATATTGTCCGATCACGGATGAAGAAGTGTCCACAACTGACACAAAGACATAAAGACGAAAGGCTTTGCTGGGCCAAAATATTCATGAGATGCAACTGGGAAAAGGTACGACGTTTACGAGTCTTCAAAAATAAGCCTATTAATTAATTATTTGGAATTTAGATGATCTTCAGCGATGAGAAGAAGTTCAACCTAGACGGTTTTCCTGGTTGTCACTCCTACTGGAGGGATTTACGTAAGAAACCCTGGTATTTTCAATCCGAAATTTTTGTGGAGGAAGTATTATGGTTTGGGGAGCGTTCAGTGCTATGGGACTAGTCGACTTGGTGTTTGTGTCGACGAAGATGAACAGCATGGACTACCAGGATGTCTGAGGACATCGTCTAGTCCCGTATCTCCAACAATTTCCAGGCCTTAGTTTCACTTTCCGACAAAATCATGCTACAATCCACGTCAGTCGAAGCACCAAGACCTGGTTGGAGGACAATGACGTGGCCATCATGGACTGGTCGTCGCGCTCTTCGGACCTAAATCTGATGGAGAATCATTAGTAGTTCTCGTGCATCGGATTTATGGCGACATCTACCAGTTTGAGACCGCCAAGGACCTCTAAAGTGCCATTAGCAAAGCGTGGAGCGAAGCAGACAAAAGTGTCAACAAAAATTTCGTTCACAGTATTCCTCAATGGATTTTTCAGGTTATTAATAGAAATGGCAGTTGTACCGACTACTAGTTAAGTTTTGTATACATTGGTTGTTTTTGTTTTTGTAATTAATACATATCTTAATAACGTGTGCTATCATTTCAAAACAATGAAAAGTTGGTGATTTTGAGAAAAATGAGCATGAAAGCCGTAATTTTTCATGAAAAACGATGAAATTTAAACTGAAAATTTTCAAGACTATGACGCTTTACCTCAGAAACAATAGGATCAATCTGATGATGGAGAACAAGAAAAAAGCAAAAAAAACAAAGTGCTATATCATTTTGAAACACACAGTATTTACCTTCGATAAATATTAAGACAGTCCTGTGCAGAAGACTTTGACTTCAATATTACACGCTTTGTTTCTTCACGTAGTAAAGCCCTACGCTCATCTGAAAAAACAAAAGCTATTAATTTGAAGCTAATAATATTTAGATTTTGCAATGAATATTTCAGTATAGAAACATTTCTTACTACCAGCACTTTAAGATCATTAAATCACTGTCGTTGAACAGAAATTTTCCACATTGTTCACCATACATGTCAAGTGAAGAAGTATTTAAACAAAACTAAAATGACTACCAAGCTAGTTAGCTTTTATTCCAAAATATTATAAACATGTTTTCTATATAATGCAGATAAATTTTCTATTTCGAGAAAATTAATGAGTAATAAAGTATAGTTCTCCCTCACTATTTCCTTAGTTTTCAAAAATTTTAATCTGAAGATTAATTTAATTTATCTATACAACTAGACTATTATAACAGTTCACAAATGTTTACTAATTTCTGTGTATATAGGGATACAAAATTTTACTCGGAAAAATTCTAGTCTATTAAGAGAAATTTCGCATCATTTAATGAGGTAGATCCCACATCGAGATAAGATAAGATTCCTCTTAAAAGCTCTTCGTATAAAATTATATTCCGTTTAATATTAAAATCAATCCAAGACTTTTAAACAATCCCTGGGGACTTCTATGCTATTGCCGTTCTAAAGAATAGCTAGGGTAAAAAACACTTGCATTGACTTATGGCTAGGCAGCGGATTATATGTCCATCTAAGTGATAAAGAGTAATTGTAGTTGACTTTGGAAGAATAGCAACAAATTGTACGACTCGGAATTCAATTACAGTTGATAGTGAATATGATTTATAATTATTATTAATTAAAATAACTCGTCTAAAAAATCTCTAAAATTTTCAACAGATAACATTTTTGACTTAAACGAAATGTATAGCTTTAAAAATAAATGGTCGATCTCAATATGTTCATTTGGCTCTCTGCTATAAGTTTTCAATGGCAAAATAGGATTCTGAGCGTTCATAATAGCAAGAGCTAAGAAACAAAACGATAAAAACTATATTGGCAAAGAAAAGTAAGGGATGAGTGTTTGAGCAAAGAGTTTAAAAAAACTTACATGGATCAAGAACTTTTTGATTCTTAGCCTTTTCTCGAAGTACTTCAAGACTTTCAGAAGATGAACATGGACGACAAGAATCTTAATATCTCCTTTCTTTTTAAAATAAACATTTTTGGAACAGTGATTAGATATTTACTAGCTAAATAATCTTCGAAACATTTAAAATACAAATTGGTAGAACACTTTGTAATACTAAATAATACGTATAACTGGTACTCCACTTTTAAATTATTACCTTTTAAATTTGGTGCCGAACGTGATTTCGAAACCATGCAACTTTCATCCTCCGAATCGGAATCATCACTCTCAGTAGAACTTTCGGCTAATTCATTGATATAGCATACCTAGAAAAAAAATCAAAAGAAAAGTTTTACTACTTTCATCATCTGCATATTTTTCGGATCCATTTCACATTTATTGTATCCCTTCTTTCCTTCTTCTTAATAAGGCTCTGAGTCTCATAAATGACTTGCTGTAGCCACTACATACATATACGAGTTCTATTTTCATTCTATTGAAATAGTTATTTTCGAGATAGCTTTTCATTTGAATAGAGAAATATATGTTCTTATATCGAAAGGCGTGTTGGGATGTATAGGTAAATAAATAAATATAGAGTGGGGTCACATCATAGCTGCTAGACAGTGTAAAGAGTACCACTTAACTCTTCCGGCACATTAATTTCCGTTTACAGTGAAATTTTGGAAGTATGAAAACAGGTTTAAAACCACAATTGGTTTTTTGATCCAATTTACACTACTTAAGGTATTTCTTTAAGTGTTCTATCTTATTTTGACATTCTATTTCACTCCTATTTTCACATTATGATGTAGCCCGGTGAATATTTATTAGGGTTAGCATTCGAGACTAAATTGTCGAGTTACCAGGTTTTCGGAATTTTGGAAAAGTCGGAAATTTCCCGGGATTCAGGGAATCGGGGGTCCTGGGATGCCAACCCTAATATATATATATGTAAGTATATGATTTAATACTTGTAAGTTCATTGCAGTTTGGAGCCTCATAGCAAGGTTTGATCGCTGTGGACGAGTGTTCACCGATGGTGAAGGTCCACAAGAGAAGTCGACTTGTAGAGCAAGCCGACGGCGAACCTAGAAAACTACCAAAGTTCGTATTTCCATTACATTACATTAATCAAAATGTAAAATCAATAGTAAATGCAGAAAAAAAGAAGTGTTTGTCTTGAAAACCGAAGCAAACGTGTGAAAAACAGAAGTGAGTATATGCTAATGATGTTAAGATAACCGAAAAACAAGAAATAATATTTTAGGAATATTTTTTCTAGTATGGTTTATCTAGAACTATATATATATATATATATATATATAGTACCTTTTCATACTTATTAAATAAGATGGTTGATGCCCGTAGAAATTTTAATTATTTAGTAAAATATGATACTACGTAAATCAAGTTCGTGTGTCGACTTATGATCGAAAAAAAATATCTTTATTGAGAAATAATTATGTTTATAATAAAATAGGAAGTTGGAATTCTCAATGTTCTCAGTAATTTCAACAATCTTTTGATTTAAAAAAATTTTTATTTTTATTTAAAATGATATTTAGCAAACAGATTGTTGCCAGTGTTTACTCAGTAGAATCTTAAAGTAACAAAACTGGATGCTAATGAAAGTAGTAAGAATTGCGGCTTATACGTGTAATTTCAGAGCCTATCATTAACTAAAAGGCGAACGTACACATAATATTTAGCTATCACTAGCTATTTTAATTTACTTGTTTTTCCAATACTCAACTGGTTTCCCTTCGTACAAGAAGTTTGGTGAGAAGCACAATGTTTGGCCTTGTTAATCTGGCACTCATTCGCTTTGTTCTACTCATCCAATAAGTATCAATTTCTGTCAACTTTTATAGAAACTCTTATATTCTTTCTGAGGAGAGAATATAAGTAGACGAAAGCAAGTTTATTACCACGATTAGAAGAGGAAATAACAATACTCTACAAGACTAGAGGAACTCTGTCGCCGTGTTAGTGGACTTTATATACAGGCTATAAGAGGGGACGTCACTACCCAAGCTAAGGCTATAATTGGGGTGCAACATATGGTGGTGTTAGATTATGTTCAAGTTAATGTCTGATGTGTAATAGTTCCTTAGGCTTAGAATAAGAAGGGACGCCTGTTCCCAACAGAAACAAATGAAATGAGTGTTCTTATGAGTCGATCTTCATGTTTTACTAGTTCTATTTTTAGTTTAGAATTACTACCACTCCTTATTTATGGATTCTCACCCCGTATCTTTTTAGCAGTTATATAAAATATCAATATCTAACGATTTCTAAAGTTACGCGAAAGTTTGCATTTCCCCTTTTTCAGGATAAAAGTGAAAAGTAGGGCAAGATAATTTAAATTAAATGGATGGTAAAGGGAGTATTTCTTCTTAATGTGAAATATAAAATTTCATAAGAGTTGGATCGTATCTTTTCCGGTAAACAAATTTTTGGCAAAACAGTTAAACTACACAAACGTATTCACATACATCTATATACTACCAATATTTGCCCATATGAATTTTTCTAAATTATTTTGAATTAATATCCATATTTACTATATATTTATATCAATGTACTCGACAATTTCGCATCGTTAGACAATATTCATCCTTTTCAAATCATGCATTCTTTGTTTATTGGATTGTGTGCTCTCAAGTTCGCACACAATCCCTTCAGAGATTTTCAACTGAGTGGAATTTGAAGGGAGTTAAGGAGATCTCTTGGTTCCTCGCAGAATATGCAATGCGCTATTTGAAGAATACTAATAATTAAAGGACTTAGTAGTTTAAATAACCAGAATATAATACATTTTTTAGGCACAAGCACATATAAAGCGACAAACACATATAGTGGATTATTTATATTCAGAGTTTGAAAACCAGTTTTTCATAGTTTTAACTTTATTTTTAACATTTACGCCAACCTTTACTGTTATCTGCTATTTTTTGTTGGTAGAAGAATAATTCTGTATAAATGAAAAATGTCTAAGTTATTATAATACCTTTATTTCATGCTACACGATAATAGAACACTACATTTTATGGTTCCTGTATTTCACGTACTCGTTCAACGATCCAACGAATATCTCCAATCACTCGCAAGCCTCGCTCCAACCCCCATTCCTGTCCTCCAATTCCTCTGTCACTCATCAATGCTTCCCTATTCATTCATTGCTATCTAATACAATTAACCACAGGAGAGAAGCCGAATAATAAACAATGTGTTTTCATGTTAAATCAAGAATGCAAAAGTGCAGAAAATATAATTTAATTAGTGTCATGAAAGCCGGTGGTTGATTTAAGTAAATTTAGAAGAGCATAAAGTAGCCAAGGTAGTTTACTGTTTAATTTTCATACGAATTATTTGATGAAATCTTGTTTTTAAAATATGCGAAAAAGGAACAAAAGGTTACCTATAATTTTAGAACTATGCTTTAGTACTGGTATGTTGAATAAGTAACGCGGAAATTATAATTTATAATAGGTGACAGAGTCTGGATCTAGTATGCAAGCCATAGTTAATCATCATAACCAGGTTATAGTAGAAAACAACCACACAGTTCCAACAATAGATATTTTAAGCTCTATACTTTATTAAGTGTGGTATTTAAAAAAAGTTAGAAGTGCATTCGCCAAATGCGGTCTATCACCCGATTAAAAAGAAATACAATATTGTACGGATCAACTTTTTGAAAGTCTGAAAAATGAGAGCAAAAATGTTATTTTAGTTATTGCGCTCAGGCATCTAGCTTTTTCAATAACATTTCGAAATGCCAGCTATGAACCGAGATATGGGCTTGAAGCCCAAAACATGCAGAATAGGAGTCTACTAGTGAAGAATGGGCGAAAACTAGGCACAATATTACGTGTTCAAATGGAACTACCATTTCTCAAGACTGGAATTCGTGTGTTTATGAAGCTCAATGAACAATAACCACTTCCGTAGTTCTAGTTAGTTGCTTGGCACCGATCCAAAGCAAAAAGAATAGTTCAATCATCGTCTTTCCATTTGGAATTCCATACAATTGGAGGTGCGCGCGACAGAGCTTAGAACTATTCCACTACTTGGACTGTTTTTCAACACTGCTTCATTGGGAAAAAGCGTTTCGCTGCAAGTGTTCGCTTTGTTCTTGCTAAGCCAAAAATAATACGCATACACGAAAATTTCCGAAATTAAAAGTAGGATTGTCCTTCTTATTATTATTATATTTTTTTGCAATTTAAAAGAATTTAACAATATAAAAGTACTAACCTCTTCTCCCAATAACTTTCGTTCGTGATCTTCTCGTTCTCTTGCTGCAGTTGCTAGTTGCTTTTCAAGCTTATCGAAATCAAGATTGGGTAACCCTGAAGTACATTATTCTCTATTGATCAGTATTAATCAGATATTAAAAATATGCAAAATACTACTAATTGAAAAAACAATTTAGTTGAAATTTTAATTGTATTTACTTCGTTGACCTTACCTGTATCCAAACTATTGAGTTCCTGATCAATGCTTTCGCGTATTGCTTGAATATTTGAATTTTTTACCATAAAAGAGTCCACGGAAATTGAGCTAGGAGGTGGTCGAATGAGCAAACGGTTTGGATTTCTGGAATCAAACAAAATCATAGTAATTGACCTTATTTCAGAAAGATGATATTTTATAATAAGAACTAAAAGAAAGTAGGCGTAAGTAACTTAGCATTTACTGCTAATATTTTTTTGAAAAGAAAAATTTAGAAGCTTAGAAATAGCTTTTTGCTTAAAGTCAAAATACTATTTCACCTTTGTTTCTCTTCTGAACAGCTTAATGTTGATTCAAGAATGCCAGTTGATGTGCCTATAAATTCTTCAGTGAATCCCCAATAGATTGCAAATATTTAATAAATTATAGAGGATTCGCAGTTTTGAAAAAGTTTAAATATGTAGATTACATTAATTAATACAACGGAGAGATTTTAAGTCCAAATATTTATAGAAAAAAGGACTATAAAAATATTATAGCAATTATTTGAGTTGAAAAAAACGAGCTTACCGCTGATAGATGATAAATCACAGGCAACTTCGTTGGAATCTATAGGAGTATGTGGGTAAGTTGATATCATACCATATCCTGAATTATATCTTATCATAAAGTATGTAACAAGATATAACATTTCAAAAATGTTAATATTTTCCACATCGCCAAACCTTTTCTCAGAGGACTCTGTTCTGGTGATGTATCCATTTCCCTTACACTACAGGTGCTAGACATTTCAAATGAGTCTTCTGAACAAGAAGTTGAACCTGACCCTCCGTCGACTTCATCACGTTCTTGACTTCCTAAAATCTTTGTTAGAACATTTTTGCATTTAGCTTGCTTAGTTTATCATATACCTTGATGGTTTTCCAATGAGTTTAAAGACTCTAAACTGCTTGAATTTGAATGCTGTTCCGTATCATCCACAGACTTTAACTTTAGAAGTTTTACAACATCGATATTATCTGGATAATTGTTGTTATGCTCAGATAACAAAATTCTTTCGAGAGAATTTCTCCGAACGGTTGGTCGCATATTAAAATCGTTCGCGGATATCGAGTTCATTGTTGAAACACCACTGTCTGAGTGAATACCACCATCTTGACTCGTTTGTTCATCTAAATCCGAACTTAAGTCGTCAAATGTGCTCAGGTGGACCGCAGAGGATCGATTGAGTTGCTGCATATACTTGGGCTTGACAGGCCAGCAATCCTTAGCCCCTCATCTGCGATCAATGGGCAACACGTTCCGAGACTCACTTTTTGCTGTCACTACTAATAAGCGCCTGAAATTGGTGAATTTTAGAGAGTTCTTTATTCATAGGAGTGTTGTAAATTGATTTATAGAAAATCCTCAAATTACCTAAATAAACTGTTGGTAAATAAAATCCGTATGAAATATTAAGATTAATATTATTTAGTAGCAAAATAAGCAGTAATTACAGTGTGTACTATGTATATACAGAGGATAGAGATAATAAATAGGTTATATATAGAGAATATTCAGTAATAATAAATGCACATCATTATGAAAATGCTACTTTATATTATATTTCTTCTGGGAATTACTATGAAATCTAGCAACGATTGTGATTTTGTATTTATTTTGCCCGAACAAATTAGCAGTGTATATTGACTTCATATAAATAAATTTGTAACTGTAAGTAAAGGGAAGATGAGTAGTTGGGTACATTCACTGAAAATTTATTGTAATAATAACAGAAAAAAAGAATAGTAAGAATGGCAAAGAGTATTTCTACTGCCATTTAAGAATGATAGACGATAAATACAAATTCCCGGCTGTTTTGTTTGTTGTGGAATTTTTTATCATACACCTTTATCTTTATTTATAGGCCTTCATGAGGGTCGCATCTCATTAGAAACCGTTTGCTGTGTACAGTTGAAGACGAAACTCCGTTTTTAGTTCAGCGAATTAAAGTAGAATTCCAACCGATGATATATTCTTGGCTAGCTAGAACAGAAAAACAACGACTATAATGTACTACGAGCTAAAAGATCGCGATTAATGGCCTTTGCTATGTATGCTCAGGATATGTATGCAGTAATTACTTAAAATGTCCTCTCCAGATGATTTCACTTTTCTTGAATGGCTTTTCTGGAGAAATGTCATTTTTAAACCAATTTTTGAATATTTGTGTAGTCAGGGAATGTTTGTGGAACATTTGTTCAATCTAGATATTTCGTATTCTTGCATCCAGTGATATGCATTTAGAAATAGAGCTGAAAGCACTATAACCAAAGTTATTCGACTTAAAGTCATCACCATCACCACATTTCACATTTCTTTATTTAGTTATATGTTTTCATTTATTGGTGAAAGCAGATGGAATAAATTATTTTGTAGAAACCTTTGCTGAAGTATAATGGGTTACTTGACTTCCAAGTTATATACAAACACTTATTACCGTATAAAATCATACATAGTTAAAGTAAACATTGAAAACTAGGAGCGGGATAATAGTTGTATCCTGCACTAGAAAATAGTATAAATTAAGAACAAAGAAAGGAGAAATATAACGACTGAAGCAGACAGGGGAGATGGTGCATAATTAAGGAAAAGAAAGATATTGAGTTACTAATAAAACAGGAAAAATAACAAATTGGAAAATAAAGAAGCACTTAGTTTCTAATAACTGTGTGAATAATTATGTGTAAGGCTTAGTATAAAGGTCACTACAGTAGTTGAAATATCTTTCAATGTAAAATAGTGTCCATCATTATTAATACTAACAAAGCAATGTTAGATTTTATTAATTCTAGAGATTATTTTAAATACATATTCACATATTATTAAATTCTTCGAGCAAATAAAATTTTAAAGTAATTGGAATACGACAGCACTAGTGAGTAATTCTATATTTATTGAAATCTCGCTGTCGTTAATACCGAGACGGTGAAAACAGAGGATATGTCTGCGAGTAAATTAATTACTCACTATCGTTGATTTCACCGTTTTGGTGCGCGAATATTATTTACAGTTAAAGATTGAGTAAAAAATGAGTAATCACGCTAGACAAAAGAAGTGACCTGACTACTCGAGAAGCTGCAATCCATTTTATTTAGCCATCGGAAACCCAATAAACAATGCTCTGCCTGGCGCAACAGCAGGAAGCAATCAATGGCGAAAAAATAGAAACAAAAATGGAAGTAAATATGAAACTTTAGACTGATACAAATCAAACAAATACCACACTTAAATACGGTATTTCGCTTTGATGGAAGCTAATCACTGATTATACAATTAATTGACTACTTTAAAGTTAAAACCTTTAGAATTGATCTGAATGATTTGGGATTCGGAGTTTTAATTAATATAAGCAATATCTGCAACAAATACACTAGATTAAATCACAAATATGTGGAGCAGTCCGCAGGCTGGATGCTATGTAATGTGACGGACGCAGCGGGCAAATTATCAGCCTCCCACATCGATGAGGTGAGGTTGGAGTGAAGGAAATAGTAAGCGAAGATGAGACACGCAGAATTATTTGCTGCACTGTTTTAATTATGTTTTATAGTTAAAAGTACCTATTTGTTAGCCAGTATAAAATTTTAGGCATAGAAAATTAATTGGCTATTTTAATACATCCGACGGATTTTATTTTTGAATCTAAAATGGTTATCAATATATCACAAATTACTAAATACCATCCTTGCATCTATTACTTTCTCACTGCATCAAAATATTAAAATATACTTTCAAACGTTATGACAGAGCGAATATCAAGAAAATATACGTTTTTCGAAAATTTTGGTAAAGTAGTTATCAAATAAACATTTAGTAAAACGGTTGATATTATTACATTTGAAAAATTCCGAGAAAAACATTAGCGTGATTAAAGATATAATGAGAAAATAGGAGGAAATAAGTCATGACGCAAATAAGAGCCTACTCATCTTGCGGGATGTGCCACCTTAGAGTGGGCGTGGTCTCCTCCGACGCACTGCAAAGTATCACACAAGACGGCCACGGGGTCAGGCAACAGAGTCAACAAGTATCGATCGATCGGCCTACAATTAGCATTATGGGCTTAGGAATTAAAGTGTGCACTGCTATTAAAACACGAGAGCATATCTGATTCGGCTGAGCTGTCTGAACTTAAGTCAACTACTTTCTGCATGGTGTGCAAAACTGGCTCTACATTCCAACCGTTAAAAACACGTCGACACTTCTGTTATATAAATACTAAACATTACTTATAAAAAAAGTATGGTACTTTTATAACTATACATAGACAGAGAAGGAGTCAATTTTTTGTTATGAATTCCTTTTTAACATGCCATTGGAATAGAAACTAATACTGCACATAATGAGTAACAAAGATGTTTATAATAAAAAAATAGCTGTGTTTTCATCGTTAAGAAAGAAAAATACACAATTTATATGAAATGTACCGTCCGACAAGTCGCAATACCACCTCGACTCACTGCAACAGCTCATTCGAGACATTTTAATTTAATCCTATCAAGCTAATATACTTTAAAATGTGTAGTATAAGAGTACAAATATTATTTTGTGCACAGAAAAGTCTTAGCAAAAATTTCAGGTGTAAAAAAATAAAAAGCAAGTAGGAGAAAAATTCCTTCTTACGTGGTGATTCAGTTCCTATATAGTAGATAAATTTAATTGGAAAGGTTATTAATCTTTATAGCATTTTAATAGTTTTCGCCTCTTGAACTTACATTTATATTTCAGCTGTATTAAATTAAAATCATAGTACTCGAATAACTCATAATTCACTTCAACTCAAGACGTAAATATACTTTTAAAATAACATTATTGAAACACAAAAATCTTCATTTATCATTACCTCTGACTATAAATATTTAATGTGGCTTTTTACCTAATTTTTAACCATTCCTTTCTCTTCCATATTCCTCCTTGATGCATCTTCTATTGATTGGTTCCACTCCTCTCTAAAAATGCTATTTAACCAACGTAATCGTCTAGAATTACAAGAGTACAGAAATATAACAAAACCAAATATTTTTTCAACTTATTCTACTGTTTTATTTATATACATAGTTTAATTACAAATAGTAAAATAATAAATTTTATACTATAAGGAACTGAAATAATGTGGAATTTAATTTATTGAAGAATATTTCTTAATGGTTTCAAATATTTATTTTAACATGAAATCTTATAATAAAGGTCACCTGCTGATTTCTGATAACAGTTTCCTCCATCCCAAGCACACGAACAACCGTTATATTGTCTAGAAGTGTGAAAATGATATTTGAGTGGGATGTTATTTAGTTGTTGGCATATCAGAACTCATTTCTGGATAGACTTGCCAAGCACCAGTATATAAAGCGTCGCCTTAGTGCAAGATGTTACTCTGAGAATCACTGAATATTATGAACTGCTACGTGAGTAGCTTCTACTATCCCACTGAGCCGACTATGGATGGAAAACTAGTTGCGAGTTCTTCTGCGGAACTACATCTTGAGGACACCCATGATTGTGCTAAAGGGCTTCCAGTTGCACATCATGATGATGGCTGTGACAGTGTGACGCAGGTAAAACCCTGTCATTATTAACTTAATTCAAATGTTTGATATTTATTTTATTCGCCATTCATTCTTTATATCCATTTCAAAACAATTGCAGTGTGCGTTCAAACAGCCTAAGCATATAGTACAAGAGCCTGACATGACATCAAAACTAAGCAAAATAAAAGGTAGGAATTTACTTCTAGTTTGTTTAGTTTCATAGCTACATTATAACAGATAGTGTCAACTCCTTCTACTGTGACATCGATAACATTCCACTGGCCTACACTCTACAATATACAGTGAAGAACAGTGCACAGTCAAACACAAATGAGGAACCTCAAGTGACTCACTCTTCTGTTAGCGGTGTTCCTGAGGTGATTATTCCTGCCTCCAGTAATGAGCGGGTGCCGCTACAGGTGAATATGTTTTAAGTACCAAGAAAACGCTTGTTAACTCCATTAAGTTGTATTTCAAGTGCGAACTATCTATCAATAGTTGGCAACTGTTTCTATCGCTTCAAATAAACCGGGACAGCGTCTAAGTATTTTAAAAGTCAATTGTATCAGGCTGCAAGCTCTTGTTCGAAGTATGTTTGGAATACTCAGGATAAATGGAAAACGCAAGTCATGGACTCACTGGGTACTAAATAAATGTCTATTACGTTTATATCCATTTAACTCATTTTATGTCAGACATACCTGACTTCGCATCCTCTCCAAACACAAACATTGAAAATAGTGGTTCAACTGATATCAAGATAAATCTAGTGAGATATTATATAAGTTTAAATTTTCAGTTAAAATTGTAGGACAATTATATTGTCTCTGTAATAGTGGTTGTGGTATTTTCAGGATGCTCATCCATTACCATGTAAACAAAGCCACAATGAGCCTACAGTTGCTAAAATTTCGCCTATATTAAATGGGATTTATCAAAGATATGGTGGAGGTCAACGAGCACAAGAGGTAGCATTAATAGTGTTTTGCATACTCCTTTAACATTTACGAATTCAGGAATCCGTATATCTTGGTATTCCTAATGATCTCATGTTTGCTTGCCCGGGACAACGAGAGCAAACTTTTGAATCGTTTAACTATACCAAGTATCCTGATTTATCTATAGATTCTGAGTTGGGTATGTTCTGCATAAAAGTTCATAAAATATCGATTTTGGGGAATTTCTTGTTGATTTAATCCTTTATTACTGTATTTTACTAACTAGTAAAACTAGATATTTTATGAGTTTACAGCAGAGTCGTCGTATAGCTGTAGGACAGCATTAGAAGGCCCTCTTTTCCATTCTCGCTTCTCAGGACAGCTCTCTAAACAATTGCTGGACTTACGAAAGACGACTGATTTTAATCTACAACCTACGCAAACTAAGTCGACTAAGGTCACTAATATAAAATATCCACAAATCTGACAATATTGCAATTTGTAGAAAATTGAGCTTGTCTATTTATTACGGGATATTTCAATGGAATAATTTTAAAGTATGTTTATATGTTCTACAGGTTAGTTCCGAAATAGGAAACGCTTTCCGCCCCGTCGGTATTGGATGCTCCTCAGAATATCAGTTCGAAAATCTAAATGATCTTGTGTCGTGCGTAGACATCAAGGAATAGTGGATTTAGTGTTTTAGATGGCTTGTTGTTTGTTTCTTAGTACTGATAAATGCCTTATATAAACGGAACTTATGTACTCAGAATAATAGAGCAGTTCTATTTGAAATCATTCTTTTCGGAGTGAAAGTATTCGTGCAATTAAGGAATGTCATACATTCTTTTCATACTTTACTACTTTAAAGTCGAGCATTTTACGTTTTCAGTGATCTATGTATGCTGAACTTCCTCACTGAACCAACTAAAGAAGGAAAAATGGAAGAATAGTCATAGGTAGGTAACTTATAAACGACAATTATTTCCGATAGGTCGATGTTGGTGGATTTACGTTTAGTTTAGAATAAATAGCTTAAATGAAGCTTGTAAGTGGCATAAACTCGTCGCTGTTAGTGGGACGTGTTGATTGAAATATACACTATTCTGGATGTGCGCTTCTCCACAGTTAAGAGAATCTCAGCCATTCAAATAGAAAAACAAAAAATGTTATTTAATTTAATTATTGCGCTCAGGCATCTAGCTTTTTCAATAACATTTCGAAATGCCAGCTATGAACCGAGATATGGGCTTGAAGCCCAAAACATGCAGAATAGGAGTCTACTAGTGAAGAATGGGCGAAAACTAGGCACAATACTTTATTATGGTTTATAATGAACAAATATTATTTAATAAGCAAAAATATATGCTTTAACGAAGTCTGCGATTTTTGAAGCTATTTGGTCCCGCACACTGGCAAACACTTTATTAATGTGTGTTGTCTCACCTAGTTTTTAGAAAACATGTTTTCTGTTGTTTTATTCTATTGTAGTTTTTCTTTGTTCTCCATTATTTAGAAAAGAAAAAGAACATATTTTTCCGAGCAACTTGCACACCCTTAAGAATTCAATCAGCATCATAAACAGGAGGATAAACCATAAATAATGGATGTATGCGTGCCTCATACAAACACGAAGACCGCATTGCTATCACAGTTTGACATACAGTAAAATCGGAGGAATAGAAAGAAGACACAGGACTACGTCAGTGACCACTTCCTGAGTCATGCTTAGTGTTTGTAAGTTAATTATTCACTATTGATAACTTTTTAGGGAAGGACTAATGTCGTATTGGGAATATTGTAATTCGGAGACAGAGCCTAGGGCGCCAACAATAGAATCAGAACGATTGCTAACGTTGCACAGATTCCTTTAAATCGGATACTGCGAATAGAAGAAATAAAGTAATTTTTCTGAAATGTTTTTTCTACTTGTTAATACAACTAACTTTACATACATGTGGTTGTCAAATGACAACAAACTCAAAATCTAGTTCATTAACTACCACATAGATACCATATCTTACAGTTAACTGGCTTAATAAATTTATTAAAACATTACGTTATGATTTCGAAGCAAAATTGGTGACGAAATTGTCTTGTAGGACAACTAAATACTATTTCAAAATCACATTAACGGGTAAAATTAGAATTTCTCTATTTTGTGAGAAAGGAATGACTAATCAGGTTGTCGTCCAAGTAACAAACGGCATTGGGGGAGAAAGGATTCACAATGATCATCGGAGACAACTCATGAAATAAATACCAGAAGCCAATAGCACAGTTCAAGTGCCACTGTCGAGAGAAATGCGAGGACAATATTCCTCTCCTCGTCATAATGGCCACACCGTTGTCCAGCCGAACAATTATTTAATTAATTTTTATAGAAAAAAACAAGCGGAATAATAGCAATAATATTTATTTGAATATACTAAGAGAAATATGAAACTGCATATAAGCTATCAAATACCATAATAGTATTTAAAAACTATTCAGAAGTATAATGTTCATATTCGTTATTTTCTAATATTTGCATATTTTAGACGGTTCATTCGTTTTTCCTGGCTGGTAGTTTTTAATTCACTCAGGAAAAATTCTATTTTTTAAAATAGGATTGACTGATGTATGTTGTATACTCTTTATTGTATTCGAAAGGTGAAAAATTTGTCTGCTTTTCACAAAGTACATTGTTTTTCTCTAATGTCTAAACATGTCAATAACAATTTTCCAAGTTTTAAGCAGTTAAATATCAGACTAAAGAGAACAATTTTTAGATCGGTACAAAATAAGAATTTGATTCATTATCCCCTCAGCGAAGGATTTTGGATATAAGGAAAAAGCACCAATCCATCTCCTTTGTGTTTTCCTCACTGATGTGCTCTGTTATTTATGAATATTGCAGTATCAATAAATCATCTGCAAACTGCCTCTTTAGTTTAGTTCTCAGATAACACCTCAGTCAGTGTGCATAATTTAACTATTGAACAATAAAGTAGTCATTACGCATTTATAGGGTACTTACATTATTATTATTGACAGCTCTTTTTTAGATTATATATATTAAAGCCATCAATATGCTTAGGGCTTTTACAACTAACTCGATAAATACATTAGGAATACAGGTAGATTTACAATTAATTTAATCGATACTATATTCTCCCGTTTTACTATTGCCCTTTTCCTACTGTTCTCATTAGATTACGGTCTTGATCGCACTTCAGAAGCACCCCCGCCTATTTCGCCATCGTTACGTGATTTCTATTGATGTCCCATATTTAGGTCGTAGTAATCCTTTGTTAATATGCCACGATTTTAATATAGTATTTTATTCACTTTTGTAGTGAAGTAGTTCACTTATTATATATTTCATGAAAACTGGTTTAAATCACCTAAATTTACTAATCTTTCGACTTAATATGCATATAACAAAGAGGATATAATGTGAAGTCGTATAGTTGCAAAAATATATTATACTAAAAATACAATAGAACTGATAATTTTTCAAGTTTCGACTTTTCCTTAGATTTCATAGTAAATAAGAGTTTATTGGCATATTTTTTATCCTAACTAGTGATCACACATTATTCACTGAAGTTTTATGAACTAGTTTTTTCACTTATAGTGAAGTTCATTCTTTAATATTAAGATTCTTATTAATCTATTAATAATTAACCCTATCTAAATTTTGCTATTACCGTAACCAGAAAATAGTGCAGAGAAATCAATAAGTCTAATAGTGACATCCTACGCAGAACTTTCAAGTAAGTGTATAAAGTTGTATGCAGGCATCATAAATTGACGAACGGAGCGAATTAGAAATCATGTCAAAAAAAAGGTTAGGTACATTAAATAATTGTTCGGCTGGACAACGGTGTGGCCATTATGACGAGGAGAGGAATATTGTCCTCGCATTTCTCTCGACAGTGGCACTTGAACTGTGCTATTGGCTTCTGGTATTTATTTCATGAGTTGTCTCCGATGATCATTGTGAATCCTTTCTCCCCCAATGCCGTTTGTTACTTGGACGACAACCTGATTAGTCATTCCTTTCTCACAAAATAGAGAAATTCTAATTTTACCCGTTAATGTGATTTTGAAATAGTATTTAGTTGTCCTACAAGACAATTTCGTCACCAATTTTGCTTCGAAATCATAACGTAATGTTTTAATAAATTTATTAAGCCAGTTAACTGTAAGATATGGTATCTATGTGGTAGTTAATGAACTAGATTTTGAGTTTGTTGTCATTTGACAACCACATGTATGTAAAGTTAGTTGTATTAACAAGTAGAAAAAACATTTCAGAAAAATTACTTTATTTCTTCTATTCGCAGTATCCGATTTAAAGGAATCTGTGCAACGTTAGCAATCGTTCTGATTCTATTGTTGGCGCCCTAGGCTCTGTCTCCGAATTACAATATTCCCAATACGACATTAGTCCTTCCCTAAAAAGTTATCAATAGTGAATAATTAACTTACAAACACTAAGCATGACTCAGGAAGTGGTCACTGACGTAGTCCTGTGTCTTCTTTCTATTCCTCCGATTTTACTGTATGTCAAACTGTGATAGCAATGCGGTCTTCGTGTTTGTATGAGGCACGCATACATCCATTATTTATGGTTTATCCTCCTGTTTATGATGCTGATTGAGAACGGTCATAGTTAATTTGGTAAACCAAAACAATATGTGGGGTTAACTTGTAGAAGTCAAAAAATACTTCTAATGAATTAGTAAAAAAATAAAGCGGATTTTTTTCCATATTATACTTATTTTCAGTTTTTATATATAAACATTGCTGTTAATATCCATATCGTGTTATTATTTATTAAAATTTCGCTTTTTTATATTTAATTATGTCATTGCTTAAGCCTGTCTGGTTGTGCTATTTCAATGCGGCTTGCCCACTGCACAACTGTTCAAGTGAACTATGGGTGGATTATCAATGTTAAATTGGATATTAAGTAAATAAATGAAAAAAGAAGTAATATGTATATTTGTAAAACAGCAAATAAATGTATTCTAGAAATTATTACAATGAATCTCGTTACCATGAATAATGAATTTTTCATCTTCCTGATTTAGAACTAAAGGCAGTGAATTATACAAACTATGAACTATGCAATGTTGCATTCAGAATTGTTCCATCAAGATCATTTATTCATTATTCCCTGGTATTTCAGGTAGTACTTTTTACCGATTGTTTTCATTGGAATATCTTCTTTAATCTTTTGTCTATCTATCAACAAAATCTACTACATTTGAACGTTCGACTGTTATTTATATGTTTAACAATATCTATTAATCCTTTGTTATACAGGTTAAGCAATAATATTGATATTAAAATGTAAATAAAAAGTGGATACATGTAAGATATAGAAAGAAATATCAGTATATTAGCAGTGAAAGACAATGAACGGTGTGAAGACAACTGTTTTTCCTATGATTCTATTTCCAACTTTGTATAACATTATACCTTATATTAACTAAATAGTTTATTCAATAGAAATTAAAGCCTAGAGAAGATTTGGAAGTGTCTGAACTATCACTCAACTACTTTATTATGATTAGCATTATGGAACAGAGCATCTTATTGTAGCTGTGTCTACATTGTTCCTTACTGTAGAACGGGTCATAGCAATTATATTACGTATGAAAAGCTATTTTACAACTTAATTTCATACCATACAAGAATAATTAATGGTATAAATTGATTTAATTATTTATTTAATGCTATAGGAGGGCCAAAAATTACTTGGAATCAATCTCGATATAATTACAGTTTATTTTGAAGTTTTTTTTTCATTTTAATAATTGCTATTCAAATTTAATTGTATTTATGCTTATTTTTTAGTGAACTTATTATTATTCTATGTCCCTTCAATTTCAATAGTCCAACATAGCTGTCATATAATTTAGTAAATATTTTATTTCTTAACAGCATCCTACAGTAGATTAAAATTGATGAATTTGATGCGCGTTAGAGCATTTAATTACGAATGTTGATGGTCATCTATAATCCACAAATTAAGAAACAACCAGTAATTGTAGAAAGAAAATACTAGTTATTATGATTTTTCATGAACTAATGGTATAGAGAAAAAATCTAGAACTTAAACACAATATTAACGAAACATAAAAACAGTGTGGATAAAGTTTTTTCTATAACGCAAATTTACTTGAATTTGAAGTGACATGATGCTAAAGAACCTAATACATCTAGGTTATCTAATGGAAGTGAGAATGTTGCATATTGTTTCACTCATGAAATTAACACAAACAGCCGCATACTAATCTGCAAGATAATAAACACTTAAAATTATTTGCTCTACTGTAGTAGAAAAATATAAACAAAAATTAGTTTTATATACTACTTATGCAACCAAAGTTTACAGACAATAAATAACCATATGCGGTTTAAAATTAACAGAAACATCCATGATCTTCCACTAACTATATTTGATCTGTGATACGTGTTAAATGAAATGCAGATCTCTCGTTCTTATAATACTTCCATTATACATTCATTTAGATGTATGTCTTCTCTTTCTGTTATCACATTTGTTCAATATTTCAACTGCACTCACTATTCAAACGGTTATCTAAATCTCATAAATGTCAGATTATCATCAGCTGTGGAACAATGCTTATTCCAAAGCACATCTACCCTTATTGTGTTCCTAAATTATATAATTTCAAAAGTGTTTAGAAATATACATAGACGATATTATTTATGCGTTGTTTTTGCTTAATTATATAGCAGCGAGCTTAAATTTCAAAACCACTAAATGTTCTTTTTAACTGAAACTTTAGTTTTACAGCTGCAAAAACTCTTTAGAAATATCCTCTATTATCTCAATGTTGTTGCTTTGGTTATGCTCACTCTTTTAGCAGAGGGGTGTGAGTATCTATTTTTGTAGGTTTTGTATAGAATCATATTTTGTTTAGTGGATACAACATATATATTAAGGTTGGCATCCCGACACCCCCAATTCCCTGAATCCCGGGAAATTTCCGGCTTTTCTAAAATCTCGAAAACCCGGTAACTCGACATTTCAGTCTCGAATGCCAACCCTAATATGTATATATGTAAAATAATTGTATCGCATACACGAACGTGAAGTAATTGGGTTATAGCTGAATTGTTCAAGCATATTGTATATGAGGAGTTATTTCATTATTGGAAATATTGAAGTTTAAAAGATATTATGACATCAGATACAAACAATTAAAAATAACTATGACAAATAATTATTAATTTCAGGAAATCCTTATTAACATGTATATACAAATACTATCTACTCGTTATCAGTTAAAGAAAATATATAAACTACTTTATTGATGACACCTGTATTGTTGGTACTAATGACGTTTCCTCAACTTGTAAGTCTCTCATGCATTTCTTAAATAGTTCTATCAATTAAAGTAGTTGATAATCAATATACTCATCTTATGTGCATTACTTTTATAAAAGTGAGTATGATGAGAATAGTGAAGTAACAAGAAATAGACTGGAAAAATTGATTACATACGCACCTTATGCCGAATATCAGGTAAAATTGCAATCTTTGTACAAGATATTTTAAGGGAAAGTCTAAGAGAAATATTTCATCTAACTTCTATTATGTTCACCAGTTTTTAATAGCTTCAGGTATCTCTTGTGCCTGCGCTCATTTCAATGGTGATAATTCTTTTATTTCCACAAAAATATAAAACCCTTCCTCCACATTTCAAGTCCTCATTTTTATTTACCCTATACCCTAAATGCTGTGAATACCATTATCGTTGATGAAGCGCACGCTCTATATTTCGAAAAATTAGAGGACAGTGGTGTGTAAAAATCTCAGTAGTGAATATAAAATAAACAATATCATATTTTCAAACTTTAGTTTATGAGTTTCCGTTTAGCAGACAAAGCTAGTCTCCTAGATTTATATAAGCAAACTTTATCGTTGCCATACAAAAGAGTAGCATTTCTAGACTCCTCAGTTTTACATTAAAGCTCAGCATTCGAAGTGAAAAAACGCGGATGAGCCCGGAGTTTCTTCCTCGACTGTATAACTATATACCACTTAAGTTGCGATATCTAATCACAAAACGCTTATTTGATTATGCTAACTTACAAATTTATAAAAACCTAAACAGGCCACCTTTTACCACTTCTACATATTTAAAGACTTTATTCTTTACGGTTTTCCAAAATAGGAACACTTTGATAACACGAGTACAATGAGACCGTGGTTATAAAAGAACAAATTTCATTAAAATCATTTAATAGCTTGACATGCTTTAATTGAACACGGATGGGAACTAAACTGTGTAGTGCATGTGGGGAGAAATGAAATCAAACAGCCATCCTGCAGTCTCAGATAACAATAAGATTTCCGATTTATAGTTCACTGATATCGATTTCAAATGTGCTGTGAGGCTCCTTTTCAGGAGCAACAGGATCTGTTGTTGTACCTCCTGCGACAACCTATAAAAAGAGTGAAATTATGATACTATGTTCAGAATAAAAGTAAAAATCTTTACAAGAGTCCTTTAGTATAACTTATATCCCATATGACAAGTGAAGAAAACCTATAAACGATATACAACCACCCATATGCTACGCATAATAACCGTTAAGCGTGCAATCTTTATGAAAGTTATTAACAAGGAAGTGTTTCTAACCGTAGTTATTAAATATTTATGAATGAACAAGTGTCGATTGACAAATTCAAAGAAGACCATGGATGAATGTTTCTTTTTACGAATACTAAATAACAATGCAGAAGTAATTCATACTTGCTTAAGTAGAATAATCGTAAACGTAATAACGAGTGACACAAGTGTTAAAAAACTAAACAGTAATTCAAAGTATAAAACCCATAAAAATGATTACAAACCTGTGCCACTAAATCTTCTTTATCTTCTGGATTTCGATCTAATACCATAATAATACCACCTTGCGAAACAGATTTCACCGGTTTGTACCTAGATTTTTAGTATATTAGTAATTACAAATGTCTTGCTATATTTCCTTAATTATAAACTACAATTTACCAGATATAAATGTATACAACACCTGTGTGCACTATCTGACATAGCCAATGTTTTGAGCTGAAGCCTCACAACACGAGCAGGGTTATCCAGAGTATGCGTTAAAGGTTCAGGCTCATTTTTTCTGAAATAAACATGGGAAATTTTTTTGCATTGAAATCCTCACCCTTACAAACGAAAAACTATCATGAGTACAGAAAATATGCGGTGCTTGCATAGAAAGATTATAACTCGATTCTTCGTAAAGTGCTTTATAAGAATTTCTGCAGAACGAAAAACTTAACCAGTAACATATGCCCAGCTTGTATAGAATACCTGCTATAAATCACAGCGGAGTACTGCCAAAATTATCTGTCATGCACTAAAGGAATTGATCACAAACAAGTACATATCACACTTCATTGTTATTACTTTGAAGTACGTTTCTTTCGACAAATGTCTTCCTTAAGTGCTTAATATAAATAAGCAATATCCTTAACTATCTTGTATCTTAATTTAAAATCTTAAAAACAATATTTGAGATCACAATTAAATGTCATTATATATATATATAAATATAAATATATATATATATATATATAGTAATAACTATCAAAATAAATATCAACGAACTTTATAAGCCAATTTCCCCCCCATCTTGGCACTGATTCATCAGCAATGAGCCCAATTTCAGCGCATCAATAGCATGCAAATTGTGCCATTCATAGTCAACAATAAAATATTAGATCACTAGATAAGGGGAAATCTCAACAGTGAGAAGTGGAGTGTAATAAAGCATCTGATTTTAGAAGACTTAATGTTCGAGTAGTCCGCCATGAATTAGATCTGGCAACAATAAAAAAAACGAGAAATATTAAAGAAAGTGCTCCTACGAAATTTGTTCATCTATTATAATGTTGAACTATTGAAAAAATCTGGTTACTTAGTAGACTAAAATAGTAAATCCTGGTTAAGATTCCAGTCGCTTATAATACTTAGTCTATTCGTATTTTTTTTTAGCATGCTGATGTTAATATACGCAATCCCTATTATTATATGTGTAAGATATAGCAAAATAAATTATAGGCGGTTGGGTAATGATTATATATTATTGTAGTATAATATTAGAAAGAAACACATACTTCTCGTCTTCCTTCTTAATAGATTTATGTAGATCATCCGTTACATCAACCTCCATTTTTTCTTCATCTCTTTTCTCTCTGTCCTTCTGATCCTTTTCTTTCCTGATCTCTCTTTGCAGTTTTTTCTTATTAGTAATTGAAAGTACTGCCGTTTCAACCTAAACCCACATATAAGGACTTGAAGATTTAGACATTTAAGGTATAATACCTTTTCAGTTTCCACTTTTTTTTTCGATTCAAGGGCAGGTGGATAAGCAAACAATGAAGCCTTAGCATTGCAGCGAAACTCAATTTTCGGCATCTAAAAATGAAACTAACTTATAGAATAATTAGTATGTAAAAAATGATAAAATATGTCTGAAATTTAAGATTACAACAATAATAAAGGTACCAAAGACAGAGATTAGACTCACTGCTAAGTTTTTATTGAGCGCAATAAGACAGGTGGGCTTGCAGGCTAGCGAAATAAAATGAACCATAGAATGCCAATACCAGTACTGTTGGAATACCATCATACCAACTGCACCACCCATATCGGGATAGCCAGTCCGATTATGAAGAGTAACAGTAAGGTTACGACCACCAGCATCTAGGATACCCTGCAAAATTATAATATAGAAGTAAAAACATCAATAAGAGAACAAAGTGTCAAAAGACTACACCTGAGCTATGATTGCTCCAAATTTAGCCATTGAATCCTCGCCCTTTTCCGTGATAATCTTTGTCAACTGCTTGCGATACTCATTAACCTAAATTGTATCATATACATTTATCCAAAATTTTTCCGTTACCTTCTCTGTGACTAATGTTTATACTAAAAAGTTACTAAATAAATAAACATTGGATCAAAAATGATATTACTAATATTATACTCACTACAAATAGTCTAAAAAATAAGTTAAATTATGACATTTTACAGTTTATTGGACACGTCTATTTCCCCCCAATGTCTAACATTTCAGAATCATTAGTAGTAGTTTCATACTCCAATCACATTCGGTAGTCAGTTTTATCCCTCAGAGACCAATTACAAAAACTGAACAAAGCTATTTCCATCCATTATTAATGGATGGATGACGACAACCACCTCTAGACAATAAAGCACTTCAACTAATAATTAGCAATAACTAATAAATGATAAATACGCAGTGTTTGAAATTATTGTATGATACCTTTTTTCCTGAAAATAGTGTTAGATTTCCCTCATTTCAGCCTAAATCTCATTCTGATAAGTAGTGAAACACGTAAAGTAAGAAGTCATAAAAATCACAATTATTCCCATGCCATAAAATATATAAATCGTAGCTGCTTGCTTGACATCATATTCAATAAAATTAACTGTGTTGGTAAACTTCTATAGATGAGAACGCCTTAAAAATATAAACGGCATCAATTTTTTCTAATTGGCTATTATTTACAGTAAATATTGATGGTCAAAAATGAACTGAGTAAATTACAGCAAAGGAGCATTAATATTTTACTAGATATAATCTCCAAAAAAAATAATATATATGTCCTTATTTCGGTAAACATTTTTGTTTTTAACCAGTGTTAAATCGATTGTTTAAATACTGAATATCTTATTTCATGTTATTTGGATTCGATTTGTCTAACTGGCTATTTTCTACTGTAAATATGATTATTATTCAAAATGCACTATAAAAAAGCGTTCACATAAGGGAACAAAATAATGAATTATGTTTATACTAATCAAAATGCGTTTTTTTAACACAATGCTGGATACAGCAATAATGAGATGAAAACGCTGGAACTCACCCTAGAACAAGAAGCTTCTGTCTGTTGAACGAGAATAAACGATAAGGCGATAACGGCACCCTGTCGCACAAAGTTTTCTTTGGCTGACAGTAGCGGCTCCAACAATGCAACAGCTTCCTAAATGATGAATGAATAATTAAGATCTTCAAGAAAAGTTACCCCATATGAAAAGTGTGGGATGTAGGGCCAGCGACAACTGCTCTCACATCAACACCCTTCTCAAATCATGTTTAACCGTGAAAAATAAGCCAGCACGGGATTAAGAACTGAAATCACGTGACAAACACTTAAAAGTGTAATTTTGAAATACGACATATTTGATAGTGGTAACTATTACTTAGAATAAAAAGTTATTAACTAATAATTGCTAGTACAGACTAGCTTTCCCCATGGTTAATTATAAAATAGTCGTTAGCGCTGCAAGTTACCATTATTAATTATAGAGTAACTGGAAAAAGCTGCATTATTTATAACATCTTTCACAAATGCAGACATATCTAAATATATTAGTAAATAAACAATATTTTAAGAAATTAATACTATAACGGTAATAAATGTTTCATGTAGGTTGCGTATACTTGAAATGGTTCAGTCAAATCCAAATATTTTAAGTAAGGATAGAAAAGATGGTAAGACCACCTTTTAAAGTGCTTTACAAGGACTATTAATTAGCACACGTAATAATTTAATAATATAAAGAGCACAGTTGAAATAGCTATACTGGCTTTTAACCTATTTATGACTACTAAGTAAAAATGGTAAAACTAGATAAATAAATAGTATCAAGAATTTTACGTGTTCCTAGTGTCATATTGTACAATTATTTAATTGTATAGTTTATGAAATAAAAAAATCAATATACCTTATATCCAGATCCAGCACACGCAATACCCAGAGCCATTGCAGCTCCATAACGAACATGGCTATTAAAATGTTCCACCAACATGCCAACATAATCCAGACATATCTCAGGATGACTATAATTTGAAAAAATATGTCTATTGGTTTGAAAGAATCATTATTAAAGATAACCATTAATAAGCAAATACCTAAGAACATTCATAAATTTTAGTTGTTTTAAATATATAAATAAATTAGGAAACCAGTTGTTAAAGCTTTCGAATACGAATGAAGCATATAAGATGAAAGACCCTCGTAGGACACTGCTGGTTGGGCGGTGCTCCATGTGGGGCGGAGTTGGTTAGTATCCTAACAGAAGGGACGCCGGCTGCTACCTCTCATGACATAGCTCATGTCGCAATGGACATTCTCAACTGTTCGTGTCCAAGTGGCATCTACCAGACATATATTCAACGTTATGGCACTTTTACTGTTACCAGTTCTTTGTCTTGTTGGCCTTATAGGAAATTGCATGGTTTGCATAGCAATTGCAACTGATCGTAGACTGCATAATGTTACCAACTATTTCCTGTTTTCATTAGCGTTAGCAGATCTACTCGTCTGCTTACTCGTAATGCCACTGAGTATTATAGTCGAAGTTAGGAATGGTAAGTAATCAAGACTGTTTGAATTTTATTCTTAATGCCACCATCTTGCTTTGCAAATATTCTGCAATGCGGTGTGACTTCCCACACTTGTCAAACAATGCTTTTCGAGAGATATGATATATATATATATATATGAATTTACTGAGTAACCGAGCAATATTTGCGAGTAAAAGGCTTTTTCCTCTGTAACTCGGGAATCACCCGAAATTGAGCAACTGCGAAACGTATGCGAGTGTAACGAATTTGAGAAGTTGCATATTCGAATAATGATACCAAACATCGTATTTTTCAGGAGTTTGGACGTGGAACGTATTAATGTGCTTATTATATGTCTACGCTGACGTATTTCTGTGCAGTGCTAGTATAGTACACATGTCGGTGATTTCACTGGACCGATATCTTGGCATTTCACAGCCTCTCAGAACTAGAAACAAATCCAAGACCATGATTTTTGTAGAAATTTCGTTAGTGTGGATTATCACCCTAATTATTTCGTGTCCTATTGCCGTTTTAGCCTTTTATGATAATGCCAATATACTAAAGAACAATTCATGTATGATATTTAACCGCCAATATATCATTTACGGATCTACATTAACTTTTCTGATTCCATTTTGTGTAATGTTCGTCACCTATTTGCGAACTACAAGCCTACTCAATAAACAAGCATCGATTTTAAGCCAGAAAGCCGATGACAGTGTGAACGGAAATGGATTACGACGAACAATGCCACACAGGAAACTTGGCTACGTAAGAACTAATTCAGCATCAAATACAACTTGTACCAACGGTACACTAAAGCCTATCAAATATTCCAATAGTATGAGAACTAACCCAATGAGCTATTCTAATGAATATCAACCTTCAATTAGCGAAGTTGAAATACCAAAAATAGTAACCAACAATGATGTTACCAATAACCAAAAAGACTTCGAAAAACGATCAATTCTCAGTCGATGGAAATCAAGAACCTCCTATTATATATCGAGTATTGCTTTACGGGTTGCTCGAAGAAATTCATTGCAGGTTTTTGTTTGTCAAAATATTTTCAGTTATAATAGATTATCTCTAACAATTACACTGTCTTTAAAATTAAATAAAAAGTACAATTGCAGGCTGCAAGTCAGGAGTTGGCGAACGAGCATAAGGCCACCCGCGTATTGGCTGTAGTATTTGTTTGCTTTTTCATCTGCTGGACACCATTTTTTGTCGCCAATTTTATTGTAGGATTTTGTGGAGTATCTTGCTCTATGCCAGCTTGGCTTAGCTCAGTATTCCTTTGGCTAGGATACATATCAAGTACTATCAACCCAATAATCTATACTATATTCAACAAACGGTTCCGGCAAGCATTTATCCGTATATTACGGTGTCAATGCCATCACATAATACGGGATCCTAATTCACTATATTCACGCAATTATACCACTGCTATTCCTGATACATATACATTGTAAGTTTTCGAGTGTGAAGTGCAGATTCTTTAACTTTGCTGAAGAATTCACATTCAAATAATTAATTAATTATTCAACAAGTTGGTCGTTCTAAACAGGTTAAGAAAACTATGATTTTGTAAATCTATGTAGAAATTTAGATATCATAAACATATGAGAATATATAGTATTTTTAGATCAAGTCATGATCGAGACCGAACAATTTCCGTGAATGGTAGAGATGATCATAATAATAATGCCAACTGTAACCATCAAGAAAGTAGAGAGTCGGAAATAGAGAACAGAATAAGAGACAAGAGTAAAAAAGTAAGTTTTCCTGTTATATACTTTAAAAATTTTTTTATATAAAACTAGTTTTAGATCTCCCTACCCAACATGCCCGCGGACGTGAATAAGCTAGTAATACGAAACTTTCGAGCAGCTACAGTAGAGATAGGTGATGACGATATTTCAAATGAACAGAAACCTTTAATACCTCTTAACCTTCTTACCACTTTTGCAATGAAAAAATCATTTACTGCGCTACTATCTCCAAATACTAATGGATTGAAAAAATCGTTGTCATACGTCGATAAGCCAAGCACAGAATCAATGGAAACATCTGATACTGAAGACACTCTTACATCATCATCAAACAATTTCTCTCACCATTTCACACTATTCTCTTATTCTTTTAGCAAACCTGTAAAAGAAACCTTTTTATGATTTCCTATTATTTATGACTTCTCTTAAAGCAAAAGATTTTACCTCTTAAATAGAGGGCAACAACTACTTTAATTATTTCTCACTTGAAGATAATACAATCTTTAAAAATTCGTCTTTGATCCTGACAATACGTGTAATAATTACCATTTTAATATTTAGGCAAGTATGCTCATTATTAATAATTTATGTTCACTAAGTTTAACTATCAAGTTTGCTTATATATTGGTATTAAATTTACGCTCAGCACCCTACGCAACCTCTAATGAATGTTGCAATTGTATGTTGGTATAAATTTTATTGTTTATCCTGTAATAATTCAAAAGATCTAGTGAAAACTGTATTATTTTCATGGAACTTCGTGTTAATTTCTTACGCGTGATCTATATGATGATTAATTACATTTAATGTAGAAATAATATGACTAATACCTACTAAACTGACGACTCATCTTTTAGCTAATGAAAATAATAGTAATAATTAGACAAACACAGGTAAATGTGTTTCATGGCATGGAATTAACAAAATTTTAACATATTTAATGCATACTTTTAGCATTCTTTCACGTTTTTACAAACTAAAATGAAAATAAGACATCTTTTGTCTTGCTTTTATGGGGCAAAATCCGACTATTATTTTGGACTTATAATAAATTCAAGTTATCATTTTAAGTGCACTTACTTGCTGAGAAGGAAACCAATCGACATAACAGCAAAGCGTTTCACATCATTATTAGGATCAGTAGCAACCTAAATAGTAATTTAAGTGCGGTTGTCATGGATGAAAAAGAACACAATTCTCATGAATGAAAAAAAACCTTTTCGAGCAACCTAGTTGCAACGTTTGCCTTTCCTGTTCCAACATAAGCCATTGCCAGCGTACAAACTCCAGTTGCTCGCAACACGGCATTGCTTTTGTTCTCGAGCAACTGAGATACCCACAGTTCACATTCTTCTTGTCGACCTATTAAAGTTATTTATTTAAAAGATAGTCTATATATGTATATATACTATACCACCTATTCAAAAGGAAAAATATACAAACCGTAAGATAATAAAGAAATTCCAGTTCGCAGGCCGCGTTGAATCTTATCATGTTGCGTATCACAGACATACTGCACCATTTCCTGGAAGGCCGCCTGATGTAGACTACCAACCATAACCAAGCCCATTGCCAGACCAGCAGCCTCACCAGTGCAAGCATCATCTAAGTATAAAGCGTCACGTAATTGTAGATAAACCTGGAATACGTTTTTATAAATTAAGCATGTATTAAATATCCAATGCTATTCACATCCTGGTCGTGGGTTCCCATAGCAGCAAGACCGAGTCCTAGACATGCTCCGTGACGAACAGCAGAAGTTTGAGCAGAAGCCAGCTGATCACGTAAGTACTTAATTGTTTCAGCGTTCCCATGGTTTGCGTGAACCAACCCTGAAATATTCTCATTATAAATTAGAGTGCTTAAAATAGAAAATTAGACTATCTTACCATGAAATAACTCTAAATAATTCAGCAATCCCCCTAATTCTAAAGTAATAATTGGGAAACTCTTACATATTTACTCTCATATGAAAAAAACTTTGCAATAATTTATTTTTTTTAAAAACATTAGTATGAGTGTTGAAGACAATTCATGATGACAATGCGAGATTAAACTGCGATTTCCGCCTATCCAATTTTCAGATTGTGAGAATAAGAACCTTAGACTATCTAACACAAGGTACATATGGTATTACTAAAACTTTGAAACCTACCAAGCGCATATAAGGAACCACCTTCCTTATACCCATATTGGTCAGCTTCAGTTTTTGGTAGGTAAGGATCCAACAATTTCATTGCAGCTGTCTCGTGACCCTAAGTGATTGAAAGTAATATTTGGCCATAAAAGCAATAGATTTCGTAGTTTTTATACCTTATGAATCAATCCAAGAGAGGCAACCGCGTTAAACTTATTCCAGTTTGTAGCTTTACTGATCCAATCTAGGTTATCCCTAAAATCATATTTATAATAATCTAATTTCAAAAATCCTACCTCTTAATTTACTTAGAAAATAAGATCTCTTTGAACCTTAAAAAGTCATCGCATGTTGTTCCTAGATGCATGATACCATTGGCCATTAAAGTTGCATTGTGTGCAGTTGCTGTACGAACACAGTCTTTCATTTCCTAAATCCAACGTAAACAAAAAATAACTACAATTTAACCTATGGTTACATAGTCTAGTTACCAAATTGACGAAATATTATATCAAATTGAAACCTTTAATATTAGCATATCAGTATGATTATTCTTTATAAGAAATTGCATGTGGTGTTTTATCGTCTCTTCACCACGAAGAATAGTTGTCAAACGAGATTTTGGAGTCGCCTGGGAATATACTATAGTCATTCTATTCAAATTCATAGTAATATAGTTCTGTAAGGGTTAAAGTTTTCACTTGGAAGAAATATTTGTTTATTCAGAATAAGTATATTGTATAACACTACATAGCATAACTAACACTACTCACCGCTTCCCATATCGACAACAATCCCATTACCTTCTTTGTTCCATTTGTAGTATCTGTTGAAGATGCAGTCGAATCAGGAACACTAGATGAACATCAGTGTATTGAATATTATGCAATAATTTAAAGTTGCAAGGCAATACAATAATTCTAATCTTCACTACTATGCTTAATTTAAAGATCTAATGGAACATAAAACATGATTTTTTTTTAAATAATCAATATTTCTTCCCAACTCTTACTGCTCATTTAGTATAAGATGACTTGTATATTTCATCGAGTACTAAGTTTTAATTAAGTTAATTATTCCGTTAACGACTATTTTGATAAATATAATGGTACAATTTCCTTGCAAATAATAATTTAATTACTCAAATCATTTTTAAACATTAACAGGTGGAAGATGGTAAGAAATAGTGTTATACTATCCTCAACCATCACTTTATAAATGATTTAATGTTACGTTAAGAAAGTAAAACCACACCTGTTAGCCACACTCGGTTCTCGTCCATCGTCTGATTGTAATGCAGACAAAATTTTCCCAATGAACTGTTGTGTAGCATTTTCATATAAGTCAAAAGCAATTTGATAAGCAAGAAGTTCTCCGTCCTAAAATAATTTGCATTATATTTTCCGGTATAAATAACTAATGTTAGAAAAGTACACTCACATTCTTGTGAATGAGTCGATTAAGGAGATCAGCAACTTCGGAAGGCTTTTCTAACTTAATCAAGCACTAAAAGTGTTTATAATGTTAAGTAAGTACTTATTTCCCAATTAACAGTATAAACCAATTCAACCTATATTTTATAATGAAATTTTCTAGATTAACTTAATAAACCGTACATTATAAATGTATGAAGGCGCTTTTTTAAAACATCGTTAAAAAAACTGTAATACCTGACAAATTGCCACAAAATCGGGTTGTTCCTGAGTGGCAAAAAGATTAAGTAAAATGTCTAGTAATTGATTGCGTAACATAGCATCTAAGTGACCATCAAGAACTTTCTGTACAGTCTCAGCCAGTAACACTGAAAAATTTATAATAAAAAAAACAACAAAAACAAAAATAATTAGTATACTTCATAGTATTTTACCTGGACCCTCATGACTAGAAATTATCGCTCGTTCCACCATGTCGACCCTTCGTGTATCCAAGGCCAAACCGATGACGTGACGAAATTCTTTCTTAAAGCAATCCCAGCCATAAACTATAGTAACTGATTATATACTACAAAATAAAATACTCCTACGTTCCAAAATCTAGAGATTTCATTTATCTAACAACACTAAGAATTTTTAAAACTTATCAACCTTTTCAAGATTTCTCTCAAACAGTCTGTCGATTAGAGATTCAAGTCGAACATCTATTTTTTCCCCATTGTTTTTTGCTTTTTTGTAAGTATCCAAAGCAACTTCAATCATCTTGTTTACGTACTAAACAGATATTTTTAAGACTGCTAGAAGAGTGGTTATAAATGAAAAGTAATAAATATTAAAGGAACCTCTTCATCTTTGTTACCAACAGCCTTTGAAGCAGGTCGAGGAGTAAGACAAAACTGACTACTGGCAGCCAGAGCCAGATTAAGGGCATTTGCATAATCTTCGAGACAAAATGCTACCTATATAAATATATATACAAAGATGAAAACGGCTGCGAATGCAATTTTCAGTTTGCCAAAAAAGTAGTAACCTTCGATGCTAGAAGAGCTGCCTTAAATCGAGCACTAAATGATTCATCCTCGTATAACTGCTCAATAGTGGGAAGAAAATCAGCAATCTTAAAATAAGTAAAAAAAAATTAGCGCAAAAATTCCAGATACAAAAATTAAAACTACCTCAAACCAGGTGTTTGTAAGAATATCCCAGTCATCGAAATTATCAATTATCATTTCCTTTTCTCTGACAAGCGCACGTGGTGACTCAAGTGTCTTCAGAAATGCACCTGAATCTCTCCATTAGTACTAAAATAACTGTACCAAATTTAATGCGAACATAGTAAATGTACTTAATCTCAAAATACTAAGAAGAAAACTTACTTGAGTCTATAGGTCCCCCAAGACGTGACTTCCATGCATTTAAGAAAAGTTGCATTCTACTAAAAGCTATTTTTAATAAAATCTATTATTGCATATATATTCATTTAAATACACAAAATTAATAGTAATTCTTAACGCCCAACTCGATACACAGTATCGGTTGGAATAGTTTACAATGTTGTTTCACTAAAATTAAAATGTAGCAATGAAAAAATTGACAGATAATAGTTAAGCAATATACTTTAAATAAGCATTACAACGACAAAAATTGAGTCTAATAATGAAATCATTTGTATGACGAAAACAATGGTAATGATGACAAAACAGCTAATTCAAAATAATACCGTAATCAGGATGCTCTATTGCTAACATCGAATGTATTTGTATTCTAAAACTAGGTTGTATATAGTAAAAGCAGTTGATAGACTATCATTGAATGAAAGAAGAAAAATATGCATGCCTTAAGAAATAGTACATAACTTATCCTTGTTATAAATTTGAAATTTAACGAGGTATTTAATATACATTAAATTAGACTGTATTGGCATATTTCAAATACATAGTTTTTCTTTATAACAACAAATAGTTCTTTCCTTATTATGTAACTTAACAATTAATTAATATCTTACTGAAAACTTCAATTACCGCCTGGTCATCCTCAATAATATTTAGAAACTTAGCAAATCAACATCTCTTATCATGGTTTTCAACACAAAATTAGATCGTATTTAATAAATCAAGTCATTAAATGTTCTGAGTCGAATTTGGTAATTTCCTTTGCTGTTAGAAAGTCTAAACCTTAAAAAAATCACTGAGGTGAAAGACATTAAGTAAGGTTTAACAGTAAATGATCTACAAATTTTGAGACCGATTAATTTCATATATTCTCTTATAATTCGAGTATTTTGCAAATTTTAATGTTCTATTAGTTATTACTATCGATTGTATGTACTTATCACATAATGTTATCATGCTACTAAATATCAGCAAATGGCCAAAATACGCATAAATTTGCTTAAACATACTGAAATAGTTGACCGAAGTTGGAGGAAAGGGAGAGCGCTAATTTTGATGGTGTTGGGAAATCTGAAATGGATCTTACTCGATTTTATCCTAATACTTTTTAAGGGTCGGTTTTAGGCCTAATATTATTTGCAAATTAGTCATCGTTATTATTTCACTAGACATATGTATTTTATCGCTTTATTTTAGGGCAAGAAATAATGAATTTAGTCTGCGAATTGCTTGAGCTTAGAGAATTATTAGTTTTGGCTTTTGTAATATATTAGTACATTTTAAATCCAGAAAAGTAGGTACATTAATTTAATTTCAACTAAATGAAGCTCAATTTAGAGCATTGCTTAAATGTTTAGTAACAGCTATAGTATATTTTTATCTTCATCTATTAGTTCGTTTGGATTTGGAGCTATCAGCGGCTTCCTATTTACATTCGCGATCAAGTTGATTTGCCGCCTTGTTAGCCTGGTGCGTGTCGTAGATATCCTATTTCTCCTTTTCTCTGTTGCTTGGCTATTTTATTTCTTTGGTAAATGAAGTCAACGTACAAGTATATTAAGAAAACAATAACTTAATGAACAATCTTTATTGAGATACTCGAATAGTATTATTCGTATCATTTTTATTTATTGTTTGTTGAGTCATGAATATTTAGAATCACCTAAACTAGAAAATTGGAAGGTTACAAGAAGTGCAATAGATGCTATTGTTTCAGTAGTTTAAAAAAAGACTACTTCATAACTGCATATCAGAATTGAAGATCCTACTCATCTCTAATATTTACTTTTTTTTAGGACTATTTACCTTTTGCTTATATCGTATTGTTCTATTTATTTAAATTGCCTGTTTAGGTTGCTTCATATATAGCCGTACTACCGACTGAGGCAATATTATAAGCAATCGTCTATTCCTAATTCCATATGAGATGGTTATTGCATTATGAGGAGATGCCATAATAGTGGTTCTCTAATACTGGAATTTTCACGCCTAGTATATCTTCTTTTAGTTAAATATAACTGTGAATCTGTATCTTAATTCCGATAATTCGTTAATCATCTGATTGAAATTGTTATAAACTTGCTCTAGTTCAATCCTCAAGTTTTAACTTTTAGATGTATTCGTTATCAGATGAGAGTTGAAATTAGTATCTGCACTTTATTTAACTTTCAAAGAATATGTTTTAAATCTGTACTGTTGCTCAAATAAGTCCCCTAGTGCCAATCTAGCCCCTCTTGTCCTGATTTGCTTGCTAACTGCGGGAGGCGGGGTTCGAGGGGAGCGGTCGGTCTAGCTTACGTTCACCAAGATGCTAAAAATATAATTTAGTATCATAATGCTCATTCCTTTTACCCTTTAAAATTTAATGTCCTGAATTAAAATTCAATTTTTACGGATTTTTGGAGATAATTTTAAAAGGACATTTTGAATTATTCGAAAGTAATATTCTTTCTTATGATAAATTCCTTTTATATGGCTAACCCTTATTTAAAAAAAGAAACAATAATTTACTATAATTAAGGTAACTCCAAACTATATCTTCCATAATTATCTATTTATATTACGTACTAATATGGTTTTTACGATTAGTTTAGTACTCTTTTGTGTTAGTTGTTCTACATCCTGCTTATTAGAGAAAGGCAGAAGTTCTGTTTATTTGTCAGTATTTGAAGACCTAAAACCAGGTTCGTTTGCACCTTATTTGTTTATATTTATGTTTGTTTGTATACCATAAATGTTAAGATAAGTATTTTATCCTAGAGATGTTTTGCATATTTGCCATAGGCTTTTTGAAAATTTGTCATTGCTATCTGCTCTGTTTTTATTAATATTTAGTTCATTTATTATTTTTCTTCTCATGTATATTTCGCTGTTTTGATGGCTAAATCTAATGCGTGGTGTGACCGCTTGCTACTGATTGCCATAATTATCACCATCTACCGCTTAACGACGTTTAAACCCGCTCTGATGATTCATTTGTTGGTATGTAGTGGAAAACAGATATTTAGCAAAATTATGTATGTGCTTTATTCTATCACTTTACCTCTTTATTCACTTAAAACTGATCTTTTAATCAATCCACCTCAACAACAATTGATACTTATCCCTACACTATTAACTGTATTGATTTCATATAATTACAAATCTTGTTTTTGCCTAGTTAGTTTTTTTTAAATAACAGCCAAAAATATTTTGCTGAATATATGGCAATTTAATTATTACTCTTTTATATTTATACCATTCAAAAAATACTTTTAAAAGACCCTCTTTATTAATTAGCAATATTCCTTTATATTTAGAAAGTTTGCGCACATTTTATTTATATTTGATGCTAAGTGAAATAGATTGATGATTGCTGTGTTAATCTAGAGGAGAATGATCAACTTTGCCTATCATGTATTTATGATAAAATACGACTAGGTTGTTTGCTATCAAACTTTTCTTGTAATTTATCACATATTATTTAAATATTTAGGAAATTAATATTTAAGATAGTATAATGCTAAATTTCTTATATCAAGCACCATAAACTGCCACGATGTTATTAGTTTGGCCCATCATTTTGTAAAAAGAAAAAAAGTCGTGAAAATAATTAAATACCAACTTGAACCAATAATTAGTCAAGTTCATTGGCTTAAAATGACCTTGAGAGAATTACGACTAGAATTTTTGACAAAGTAAAAAACGAAAGAGCCAATATAATCTAATCAAAAAATAGTAATTTTCAAGAAATTGAACTCTACTTGATGTAATTGCCCGTAATATTTTAAAGGCTTATATTGTTCATCTTTAGGTGAACTTGTCGGTAATTTACCATTCGAGAATTCAATGGAAATGAATAGTACAAATATTGAATTGAAAGTGGTAAAGGGAGCTGACTTGGTGGACATTGTATCTGGTACCAACAATTTGAAGCTAAAGCAGGAACTTGATAGAGATGAGGTCACTCCAGTATCCACTGGTTTTTTAAAATCTTTCATTCATCTTGTTTATCTATTATGAACTAATTTTAATTCTTGTTATATTATAAACATCGAGATTAAAACGAGCAAGTTGTTGAGTCTAGAAGAGTAAAAGATTCGTCTCTTATCGCCCTAAGTTTCCGTGTTGTCAACATGCGTCCGCTCCTAAGTGCTTCTTCTCTTGTAAAACAAAGAGTACGCGCGCACATTCTCTTGTATGGGCTGGCCGTTAATGGAAGACAATTGATCGTAATGATGTGGAATCTTCTGATACACATTTTATTGCTTATATGCACTTATGTTTGTATATAAAATATCCTAGATTATTTCATACATACAGTTCATGGACAATGTGGGATTATGGGTGGTTTCTGCAGCATTAAATTTTGCTAGTACCGACAGTTGCTATGTTATAAAAACAAAATGATTTAAATAAAATAGAAAAATACTTTATATATTACTGTTATACTCTTAAATTTATGAGACGTTTTCCCACGTTCTCCTGGCATTGCCATAAGTTTATTAAAAAAATCCATAATTAGGGATTAAACTTTGGATAAAATGTCAAGTCTCTATTTTTCTCCACCTACTACGTGTATATGCATATAGGCTTCTAGGTTAAAAATAAATATATAGATTAAAAAGTTATTGTTTAAGTGATAATATCAATTTACTTACTTAGTTATCCGCTTTACTGTCGTATAGTTTGTCTTACCCTCTTGGCTTTCTCCGTATAACCTCTACTAACCTAACATTAATGAATTGAAGTAGATGATCAATTAAACTTGCTTTATATGAAGGGTTTCTACTTATTCTTCTTGTTTATTTTTTTATTATTAAAGTAAATAGCTTATTTAGGGAATTGGAAAATTCGAAGCTGTCATAGAATGTAAATTATCAGGTATCGAGAATGATTTCAACCAGGTATTTCCCTTTCTTATACAGTAATAATAAATGGTTACAAAAGTTTTCTAAAGGAATATAGAGAACTATATGACTGGCATTTAGAACGTAATTCTGATTTAAGTAGTAATTATACACTTAGCTCAATATCTCCGTTTTTGTAACTGTGAAAGATATTAACGACAACGCTCCTGACTTTGATTCTTCTTTCTATAATATTACGATAATGGAAGAACTGCCTATAGGTGAATTTTTTTACAACTTTACAATTTACTTAGTATTTATTTTTACTCTAGGCGTTAAAGCTATATTCATAGTATTAATTAAATGGAGTAAAATTAATTAGCACTACTATTAATCTAGTTTTAAACTTATAAAAATCAATTCTATTGCCTTAGTTATTATGAATGAACTTTTTAAAACACGTATCATTATAGGGACCATAGTCTTCACTGACTTTGAAGCCACAGACAAGGATCAGCCTGGTCCAAATAGCTTCATACAGTATTTTATTCTACCGGGTCAATTTTCTGATTTACTCGAAATCGCTGACCCATTTAAGCCTGTTGTAACTGTTAAGGTTAATAACTTTTATTAACTTATACAAGCATAACGAACATAAGTCATATTTAATAAAAATTCGTTTTAAATACCGTTTATTCGGATATTTTTCAAATTGTAGTTTAAGCGCTAAATTCAAAATAAAGGTAGTAAGCAAAATTAGGGTACATGAACTATAAAATGAGACTATGTAACTCGGAATTAAATAAAACATTTATTCTTTTATTTTTAGGGTCGAATTGATTTTGAGAAAGACAAATCATTTGAAATCCAATTAGAAGCTCGTGATCAAGGAGAACCTAGTTGTGCATCAACAGTGCCTCTAAAAGTTACTGTAGAGGATGCCAATGATCTCGATCCATACTTTGATCATCATTACTACATAGCTAGAAAAATCCAAGTGTGTTAGTTACGACACCTTCATAACCTTATAAATTTCTGCACTTTCCATTAAACGGATGTTTATTTATGTCCAGATAGTGTTCAATAATTTATATATAGGTGAAGGGTTTCAAATGTTAAATTATTTGATTTATGGACAATTTTATAAAATATATTTACCTTGGATGGAAAACTAGTCATCCTAATTAATACAGTATCATATGTAAGATAGTTTCTTTAGACGTTTAGTCATACTAATATTTTCATTTCGGAATGGAATACTTGTTATGAGTCCAGAGCAAATAAATGCACGTGACGGTGATGCGCTCAATGCAAAAATTAGGTACACTCTTGATGGTGGTGAGTATATTGTTTTAATGAGTTACCTTAGTTACAACTAATATTTAATATTATTTATTCATTAATTTCTTTATTCGTTTATAATGCATGAATGAAACATTGCGATTATCTCTATAGTAATTGTTTTTTAAAATAATAATAATCTGCGAATATCTGGTTCTTATAGGAAATCTTTAGCTAAATACTGTAACTACTTATGAAAATTTTGTAGAGCTTTCCTCCCACTTTTCTATTGATACCAAAGGAGTTATTCGATTGCTACATCTACCACCTCCTCGAAGGTCAACGTTTTTTGTCCACGTGAGTGGAAATAAACCAGTTTAAACTTCTTTATTTATTAGATATCTTCTGAATTTTTTGTATTAGTTCATTATTATAGCAGTGATCTGGATTTTTCGGTTAAAAAAGGACTTATGAGTATCTGACTGATTCGACCTTATTGTAACTGTAAAACTTTGTTTTTGTATAGTTCGAAATTAATTGGTGAAGTGAAAAATGAATGAAAATGGTTAATAATTAAAAGTGGTAAACAACAAATATATTGGATTGAAAACATTAATACAATTTTCCTAGAGAATAGTTAATAAATGATTTTACTGTTATATAGCTATTCTCCAATTCTCATTATTTTAAATTACCTTAAGCATGAGTGATCGAGAAAATATGGTATCTTGAATCGAATTCTAATGAAAATTGAATGAATTATATTTACTGGTTATATAAAAGAATATATAATTATGTATTTGATTACAACATTTATACATGATTAGATCTTCCAGGCTTATGAGACAGATAACGAAAATCGGAACGCTACTGCTATAATTTCTATTAATCTTGAAGAGAACATTCGATTTGAACATAATCTATATTTAGTGAAGGTAAGTACATTAAATACTAAGTTCTAAGGGCGTACAAGATACAATGTTGACTAATTTTAATTCACAACTTTCAAATCTCATAGAATATATAGAGGGAAATATTCCCCCTATTATTTTAGATTTGTTCTGAATTTTTGCAGGTGTTTTCATCAACTCCCAAAAACACAACTCTCCTTACCATGAATGCATTTTCAACCAGAGTTAGTTTCACTTTTTATTTCAACCCATAAAGTCGTTTTAATTTTCACATATGTTAATCTCTTGTTATACAGTTATTGTAATTAATTTCATTAAATAACAAATGTACAACTTCAATATATTCTAGGCTTAGATATAACAAATTTGTTAGTACCGTCATTAAGCTTAGTAACTGTTGTAACGGTTAGTTGCCGTTAGAATATTTATTATTACAAAACAACAAAAATCAATGATCTGGGGTTTATATGCAGAAACTAAATCATGGAGCTAAAACCATTATTGAGCTGTATCGATAGCAGTTTCCAGACTTTTGAGACAGAGAAATTTAGTCATCTATTTCATCTGCTCTGAATTCGATGGACTTCGCAATATTGTCAATATGTGAAAATAAGCCAAGTAGAACATCCTATAACAATTTGGACTCTCTTAAGGTAGCCTTAATTAAATCTTGGGACAAAATTAGCTAGAACGGGTTGTGACCCATCGTAGGTAACTTCAAGACGCATCTACAAACTTGGATGAACGCAAGAGGAGAAATTTTTAACACCAATTGAATTAAATCATTATTTGGTATCTCATGTATGTCTAAATAAATTCCTATTTTGAATGCTGTTTTTATCATGAAATTATGTGCCTTGACATTTATTCGCATCTAAACTTTTGATGAACCCTGTATTTATATTATTCCACGTAATATATAATAAGTTAGATTTTAACTGATATTCAGCCGACACTTATTCGTTACTCCCTTCGCAACTCATCTGATGCTTTTTCTATTGGAGAAATTTCTGGTCAGCTAGTTTTCCACGGTTTCGAAAATTGGAAAAACGGAATTGTTAACTATGAAGTGGAAGCGACAGATGGAGAGGAGGTAATTGTTTAAAATTAAAGCCAACATATTTATTTCATGATCACAAATGTTTATTCTTCCACCTAGAAATTGTTTTTAACTACAACATTGAAGCATGTGTATTTATCATTATGATTTGATGCTTATAGTAGAATTATGAGGTCCTTGAATCCGACATATCCGTACGTTATGATGCAAAAACTATTTTATTTCTTAGAATACTAGTCAAATAATAAAGTAAGACCTAGCATTAAAATGTATATAGAAGTAAGATTTATGTTTCCATAGTTATTACAGCTCAAATAATTTTACACAAACTGTAAGATTAGAAGTATTCAAACGATGGGCAGGGTTAGTCATATTATGTTATCGCAGTTAAAAACCGTAGGTGGTTAGCCTTTTATTAGTAAAATTATCACTTATGACACTCGAAATATGGAACTTCCCCGTCTTTCATACATAAAATATTTTTTCTAGAACGTGACGAAATATATTGGTATTTTAAAATCACTTATTCACTATCCCCATATTTATTGCCTAATTCATAAAAAACAAGAAGCGCTAGTTGCAAAATTCGTTAATCTCTACGTAAAGATTGATTAGAATTTATATTCCAGACAGCAACTGCTCTAGTGACTGTTGTCATTGATACTCAGGATTACTGTGAATCCAAACTAGAATTTGAGAAGTCTGAATATCATCTTCAGATTGGGTCCTTTTCTGTACTCGGTACGGTTAAATTAAAAAGACAGACAAGCCCAAAATACAAATTAATGAATATGAACCAGTAAGTAAAATTATACTTTCACAGAAGAAGTGTGAAAGAGAAAAAAAAAGCCGATTCATTTTATCAGAGATTTTCTTATCGATCCAAATGGCGTACTCCGCCTTCACCAAGGTGCTAGACCTGCTTGTTCACCATGCGAATTAGTAGTTGTAGCAAATGACGAGCAAGGAGCTATGGGGATTACCAAGGTCAGTTAACAATATTATATAAAATCCTCATCATATATGACCTATTAACTAAAGTCTGATCTTTTTTGTAGCATAGTACTTTCCAAATATGTGCATTTCATAAATTAATTCCGAATCCAAATTAATTATGATTGACTGAAATACATTTGTTACGTTTAAATATATGTACTTACATTAAAGAATACCTAAATCTAGTCCTTATGGATAACTTTTTAACTCAAAATTTTATCTTATATTGTAGAACTCATATCGCACCGCTTATTACAGATCATTATCAAGAATCCATCCTATACAGTGCCATCAATTTCAATTATAACTGTATTACTTCTTATCATCCTTACTCTAATATTTACTTTGTTACTGGTTTTCATCTACAAACGAGTACGATATGTGTAAGTATTACCAAGTATTCATAGCCTAGAATAATGTTGCACGTTATTTTTCTTCATAGCTCAAATATCATTAACTAATCTTTAAAAGTCATTATTTAATTTACCTTTTTTTTTTGGTTTTTATGTTTCGTATACAATGGTCAGAAGTATCATTTCACGTTTAGAGAGGGTTAGAGTTATTAGTTAATTAGCAGGATCATAGACTATTCAAAATAACACTTGTTATATACGAATGAATATTTCGAATTTAAATAAGATTAGATTTTGAGTTCAAATGAATATCCGAAATTACCCAACTTTGTTTTCAGTAACTATCTTGGATTAAATATTATACATAAGTTTGAAATAGTTAAGGAAACCATATCCTCGCGTTAACTTCTGCGCACTAATATAACATTTCAACTAGCCGAGGAAAGCCATGAATTCAAAAATTTATGAAAATAAAAAATTTCCAAGGAAGTAATGCAAATCTTAAAAAAAAGGTACTACAGATGGCGGAACCATAATCGCACTAATATCTGTTGGTTGAATAACGCCAATAGTAGTGGAATTACTATAACCAACACATTTCCAAAAGTCATCAGGTTCGTTGTTTTTGAAACTATGCTCTACTAACAGGTATTCATACCTTAATTATGAGGCGTTAAAACTAGTTCGTTGGCTATAAGATGATTTTCAGTAGGAATTATGCTGTAAATACCGAAAAGGATAAGACGTTCGAGAGTGCTAAATCACCTGCTCCCAAAAGGGCGCATGGAGCTCATCTTGTGCCCGTTACTGTAACTAATCAAGATGGTGCTCCTACTATATACTTTTAGGTGTATCTAAGCTATGCATTATAAAGATTATATCACTAAAGAAAGTAGTAGTGTATTGATTTGTGACTTATACATTTAGAACATGTCAATACTAACTACTTTAAAATAAAAGCAAAACCATTAGGATCAAGATAGAATTGTAATTTTACTACCTTTTTGCCCCTTAGGGTTGTAAACTAGTTTAGTGTGTTACTGTGATATTTTTACACATTTAGCTAGAGATTATTCTTTTGAAAATCAACCTAATCATGCATGTTGGAAGCGATAGTGACTTTTCTTCAACCTTACACTCACAAAGAAATAGTAAATGACACTGTAATCAAGGGTAAAACAGTTGTGGTTATAAAATGAACAATAGTTAATACAAAAAAGAGAAAGGGATCGTGCAAAGAAGCACATCCCCCCATATCGATGTTGAACTATTGTCCACAATTTTTTTATATCATGCTCTAAAGTACCACATTTCTTAAATACCATAAAACTTAGTAGAATTTTTTCCTTAAAAATCAATACTAGAATCTCTTTGGTTGATAATTTTTTTATATACAAAAATAACAATGGAAATTTCTCATGGTATTCGTTCCATCTAATTAATTGAAAGTAATTAACACTTAAACTGAAACTATGAGACAAGACACTATTGTTGATATTTGAATATAGCCGAAGACCAAATTACCTCCGAAAAAAATTGAAATCCTAATGTATTACATTACTTCTTATAGTTGATTAATCAATGAGTGGCCCATGAATTTTAATAATTTCTTTTTCTTCCTATTATACAACAAAAACGACTTGATTTCAATTTAGCATCAATATTGGACTAATTGAAAGCTAATTTTAATAATTAATAGGTTAACAAACGGAACCGAAACAAATACAACTGTATAAAATACTTCGTTATGATACTAACTCCAGATGTATTGAAGGTAGACTGTAAATTGGACCATACAAGTTATTATTTCTACGATATTCCATAGAACTGCGATCTAAATATTTACATTCTAGATGTAAGAGCAATCTCGTAAAACTATTGAATACAAATGCTAAGTAAATTTGAGCTACTTTTCATTTTGGTTGGTGATGAAGATTATAGCCTCCATGACTGTCATAGTGCATAGAGCAATGATTGTTAACTCCTTGATGCGCAGGGGTGTGATTTCCATCTATGCGTACTTCCTCGCTTTTTGAGAAATAGACATTTAAACTTTGAGAGTTGGCCGAAGTTTTACTTATCACTATATGAACAAAACAAAAGCGAATGAGTACATTTATTTATCATATTATTTATATATCACACCGCTACTCTAGCCAATGTTTTATAAAATGTATATAACTAAAGTAATGATTAAAACTCAAAAATGGCAGTGCATTTGAATTTAGTCAACCTGCAACGAAAGATTGAAACAAAATATAATCATTATTACTTCGTGTTAAGATTATAAACTTAAAAAGTGCTATAACACATCTGCTCATTAGAAAAGTACCAAAACAATATGAGAGCTATCAATAGTTATAGAAATAATTGGGACCTGTTTTACTATATTAATGTTGAAATATTATGGCGATATGATTGTTAAACTAATATAATACATTCGTACCGAAAATCAAATGAAAGCTGTTTGTGATAAAATACAAAAATTACTTGTATTCACTTAATTGTTTAGGAAATGTGATAAGAACTAAGTATCCTGAATATGACGTTAGCTACTAACCCTATAAATTCCTAAATGTCAAACATTCCAAACACTTTCCCCACTGCAATCCTCTTTTTTTTCAGACTTGAAAATATTTTGGTAAGGTGAACGACTAGAACAGGACAAAGGTGATGAGTACTCGGAGAGAAGTGATGTTAAATCCAGAAGATTGGGATCGAATGGGCCGGAGGCAGTTCTAAAAACTTATAATGTCTTAAAAATACTAAATATAGAAGCTGTTTAACGAGAATTAATGGAATCAATTGCCTGGTATGAGTATTAGATTGAAGCAAAGACCCGGACGATGATCGTGAGTGATCTACAGCAATTCCAATTAACCTAAATACATGAATTAGATTTTCAACTATAATATCTCTAAAAATATTATAAAACTCTACTATTCAACAGTGCTAAAGCATATATATATTTCCTAAAATATATCAGAAAGATATTCTAGACAATTTAATTCACCAAAAGCATTAAAAACAACTTTATTATATAGCTTGAGTACCTAAATATTCTCATTTCCACATGTTGCTTTTTCAAAGTCTTAAAAACCTCAATTCTAGAAAAAATGCTCTTGTTCAGTAGTACATTTAATTACAATCATATTAAGCTAAAATAAAATTCATGGCTATAGTAAGAATAAGTTGATTACGGCCAATATCTGAACCTGCTCAGAAACTATCAGAAATGAGATGATTTATTCAAATGAGTGATGAGCCTATAGTAAATCTTTAGTAATGTTGCACCTCGATTTTCAAAATAAAACTACTGTAATGTTCCTTCTAGAACATAAGAAACAAAACCACTTAAATACATGCACAATGATGCAGCCTAGCTTCTTGAAACTTACCAAGATATTAAAATTTGTACAAATAGAAGTATTTACTACAAAGTAAAATACCAACAAGAAACCATAAAAAGTAGTCATCAGCCTATACAAAGATAATCATTGCCCCATAACTTGACGTTTGCTGAAATTCAGATAAACGCATCATATTAAAGTGTTTTTTTGTTATATTAAGTGATTTGCAATAAATATGTACAAAATTTTAGTCCTCTCAGTTATAGAAAATTACGAGCTCTCACATGAAGAAAAAGTCCTTTAAAGATATACCATTTATTTTTTTACTGTAAAACAGATGTAGATCAACATCCATTCAATGTAAAGCATTGCTATTGACAAAGTAAAAATACTCAGTGATAATCTTCCTCCTTCGATGTTCGTAGAAAATATTTAAATTGCGAGTGAATATTCCAACAAAAACAATCCTGAACATTTAGGCGGTGCAAACACGGATTTATCACAAAAAATTAAACTCCAGTTGACTACCATGCTCACGTAGATTGAATTTCACAGCTTTATGCTAACCCAATTATGGACTTTTGAAATAAGCTAATAAGTGTTCAATTTAATTTATATCGTTGCAACTTACAAAAAATTATTTATCTATGTTTTTTCAAATAAATAAAACTACTAGTCTGATCTACATTATTTAGCTGTTATTTATTTTTTCGACGACTGGAGTATATCAATTATAATAAAAGCGCATTAAAACATTATTTTCCTTATAGATTTCAAACAATATATCCCTCACCCTCCTGTCGCTCCTATTCTTCCTTTCCGTTTTCTTTCTTGAATTTTCTGTCGAATTTCCTCCATTCTTTGCATCCCCAGTGCGCTCTCGCCTTCTTGTTCTTTTCCAACCTCTAACAGATTCCCCAGTTTTTCCCGCTCTCCCGTCAGAACCGCTATCCGATGATCCTTTAATAACATTAATAGAAATACGTTAATATTTAATTGGATGCGACATACGATAGTCTAAAAATATTTAGGTAGTACAAAAAATATATTAACTCTAAACTCTAGTTGTTAACAGTAACGCCAAATCACAACAATTAAATATAACCTTCTCTAATTTTTCATCTTCCAATCGCTTAATTTTGGATTCGAGATCTTCACTTAGAGCATCAAGAGCACATTTTTTTCGTTCAGTTTCGTCATGAAGCTTCCTGACGGTTAGTAAATAAAATAACATGTGTTCTATTATGAGTGAAACTTTACTGCATAAAGATTTTCAAGTAGTAGAAGATATAAAATAAAAAATTGATATACAGTCCATAATGGTCATAACAACCTCTGCAGATCCACTATCGTTCTTTCAAGCTGCGTAATTCTTTCATCCTTACAAAGCATAGTCCTTCTTAATCCACTGATAGTTTCGTCACCTGTATCTAGAGATAACCGACCACCTATTAATCGCTTTAGACTTCCATTCTGCGAGGAGTCCTGAAAAATAAATTTAAAAAACAATATTACATTATAATAGGAACTGTTTATTAAGAATTTTCTAGTAGCTTTAAAACATTATTTAGCACTTTAATTTCTTTCTATAGTAGAATGCATATTTTCATAAAATTTTTGTTTTTGCTATAAAAATCGAACTTGAAAAAAAACTAACTTTATTTAATTGCATTTTCAGCTGGGTGGTTTCGATTTCCCACTGGGTTCTCTCGTGTGCATGAGCTTCATCTCGCGTTTGCTTATCAAGTAGAGTGTCATGTAAAAGACGCTGCAAATGATTAGCTCTTTCCGCTGCCGCAGACAACTCTTCACAAATCTGAAAAATTATGCAAATTAGTGAATAAGCAATTAGATGATTAAGAAACATCAAATGATCAATAAATTTGTAACTTTTATCTTCCCAGTTATTTAGTTTTAAAAATACCTTTTCTCTCTTACTCAGCCTTTCTTGTGCATTACTCAGTGCTTTTTCAAGCATAGCTATGTGAGTCCTTTGTTCTTCCAATGTGGCATTTTGAGCATCTAGTTCCATTTTTTGTCGCTCCTTAACAGCCATCAATTCCTTATCTGAAATGTACAACACATTAATCACAATAAAATCAATCCCGAAAAATTACTCACTCTGAGGAATTATTTCTGCCAACACCATATTCAGTTGACCTATTTTTTCCATCGCTTGCATATTTGGAAGAATGATGTGATCAAGGCGATCTTGTAGAGATTCCTTCTCCGACATTATTCTATAACTTTCATATGAGTAACATTTTTTCTTCTTCAAATAATAATTAAAGAAGTATTTGCATTAGATCTTGAATAAATATTGAATTTTATACTCTAATACTTGTTTAAAAAATCTGAATGTTGTTTAAAAAAAACTCAAAATAAGATTCAAAATCTAATAATTTAGTGTTGTATGTTTAGAAATGATGCCTTTAAGTTATTATCGAAGTTAGCTTAATCTCAATAGCCGAGTTTATAAGTATTTTTCATCCGACTATATAAAAAAACCCAACTAACATTACTATTGCTAACAGTATATATCTTAAAAATGAATAAGGGAAAAGTATTTTCCGAGCAAGAAATTGTAGAAGATTCTTATCTATCTATGATTTCAAAACAATAAGACCTTTTTAAATGGATCTCCATTTGTACCAAAGCCGATTTCTCAAGACTTTCTTGTCTTTCTTTATCTCTAAGTAATGTTTCATAATCCTTCTCGATCCTTTCATAAGCTGACTCAATCTAAAATAATTTTTTTTTTCAAAAGTACTTTGAAACCATACCAAATGAGAATTTCAATTCATAAAAACTATTTACCTGCTGTAACTTCATGAGCTTCTTTTTTGTTGTATCATTTTCACGTTTCAAATAAAGATTTTCCTCGCGAAGAGACTGAATGAGCTTCTGATTATTTGGCATCTGTAATGTTTCAAATATTACCTCTTAATATCAATAATAATAATAATAACCCATAATTAACCATCAAAATCCAATTCCTATATCCGTTAAATTTAACAGAGAAATATCAAGTATTTTGATAACGTAAAACAACTAAACTGGGATGCGTGAAAATAATAGCCTACCCGTTGGTTTCCATTTACACCTAATTGCCCTTCCTGTTGATCAGCAGAGCATGAGCCTGATAATCCTCGAGTTGAATAATTACTAACCGACTGTTGACTTGTAGCGCTGTAACCATCTCTTGTTCAAGAAAATACTATATTCATTATATAAACTGAGATGAAGCCAATCAGTGCTGTGGGATTAACCAAATAGCCAAATAATAAAATTACCTTATTAAGTAAACACTAGACATCGGTTACAATGGTATTTTAATCATCAACTCACTAATCCTGCTGTTTATCTGATATAGCTATGAGACATGGCTGTGAGTGGCTCATTGAATGCGGACGGCTAGTAGTAGATGTAACAAACGTAGATGGTTGAATGCTAGGTGAGTATAACACTTCATAATTAACAATAAATATATTAGAGTCGAGTAAAGTTATGAACAAAATTCCTCTTCCTCATAAGCAGAATCCTATATTAATACAGCAAATACTGCTTCATAAGGAAGAGCCTCAATAAGGGCTCTATTGTTTATTCCTCCTACTCGTTCTCTGAGAATTTACTATAAACTTATTTGGAAATAAATCATGTTTATAAACTAACAAGCTTTCAACTTTCTGGACATTGTTCTTAGGCGGTGCTTTTGATTGTAGTGGTTGTGGGAACCTCTGTTGTAACTTCACTTGGTTTTGATATTTTTCTAACATCATTTTAAGTTTTCGCTCGCTATCATCCTCTGTAACAAGAATTATTTTAGATATTTAAAACCCACTAGATTAGTCAAATGAGTTATGATAGTCATAAATGAACAAAGGAAAGAAAGGTGAGATATATAACCAAAGTATATGTAGAAAGTGGAAATTTTAGAAATATATGGAAAAAAGGGATAAGTATATTGAAATAAACTGTATACAATGAACTACGGTTATTAAACAAAAAAGTTTATATGAGAACAACCTTTAGACGAATTTAGTTCTCCTGAATTTACTACACTCTGGTGTTGTTGTTGTTGATGTTCTTTCCAAAGACTATGCAACATTTTCGACTCTCCAAGATGCATTGGAGAGACTGCATTGATACGGCGTCCGTCTAGCTCAACGGAGCGACCTCGACCATTACGGTCTGTCGCTTCCATGTGAAATTAAGTTCCTAATCATATTTCTAAATTAGATTTACTAATTAACATTGCAAATGTAATAAAATTATTATTGGTAAAAAGATATACCTGTAAAGTCTGACAGCACATGGACAGTTCAAATGATTATACTTGTAACGCCAGACAGCACATGGAAGGTTTCAAAGTTGAAGTGAAATGTTGAGTGATAAACTATAACTACCAAACATTGTGATTCTACACACAACTAAACTTTAGAAAATAAAATGATAACTAGAAATTTAAACGACTACAATTAAGATGCATAGAATCAGATTTAAACATCATAAGGTAATAAATATTGAAAATAAAGTACTTTTCATTACTATGAGCGATCTTTAATCTAGATCTAGGTACAGAATCGCAGTACCACAATTTGGATTCCAAGTAATTTCCCAATCAATCATAAACTTGACCCATTGCGAAATCGTATATGTTACTAACATTTAGTATCATGCTATTCCCTCAGTGTAAATCTCTATTTCTCTGTTTATTAGAAACAGGGCACATCTCCTATACGCGAATTAATGTTAAAACACTACGATTTGTAGGTACTTGAATTTTCTAAACCACTTAGGTATTTCATGGCACATGAAATATTTTAACCCTAAGATTTTTTTCACCACTTTTAAAATAATTATAGTATTATTAGTTTTTTATTTTGTAGTACTTTCCAAATTGTACTTTTCATATATTGAACATTTCTGTCTAAAGTAACATTAAGATATTGATTTGAGATATAACTCATGTCTTGAAATGATTCTACATTCAGAAGTTTTAGAAGAACATTTTTTTAGCTTGTTATAATTTGAAAGTTATTGTAAAATCATGATTAATAGTGCTCAATTTCTCAAAATCAATGCTTGCTCAGAATATTCAACAATACTTTTTGGTGTGTAATAAAGAACTGTCATCTCGTATTTATAAGCATAGTATCCACCATATTATTTGTAAAACAATGATTCAATTGAGACATCGAGTTATGCGAGTTAACAAAATTGGGAGAAATTACGAAGGTACTGAAGATGAAATCCGTCAAAGAATAAAACATGGACTTAGTTTGTTAAAGCAACGAATGGAGGTACATAATGCATGCTTTTCTGTAAATGTTTCTTACTATTCTAATGTTTTACTAAATAAAAGTGGTACGCAATTACCACTTAATTCTTCTTAAGTTCCCTGTCATACTTGAGTCAATGTAAATTGTTGGATTTAATAGAGGTACCTGTTATTTTATCTGAATTTTAAAGCGAGATGTCGGTATAGAAATTCTTGAGAATGTTCCAATGAATTTAACTCGTTTGTATGAGACTGGTGCTGGGCAGAAACTTACTCGAGTTTTTGAATCATCACGGTACGTGTGTTTCTACAAATAACATTATTTGATTTTGCTTTTTCATAATATAGAATGTAATATATGAAATATGGTGCTGATGTAAAAGGTTAAGATACGCTGAACGAGCTCAAAGACTACATACAAAGTGGATAGCCATAGCTGATAAGGAAATACAAGAACGTTGGCTTGAAGTATGAGTGTTGTCTTTTTTTAATGGGATTTAAGTACTTGTCATGTAATTAAATTAAAATACTTAAGATTCGACAATTATGGCTTACTAAGACTCAGATGAAAGATCTGGATCGGGAGCAAGCCAAATATGACCGAGGTTGGTTATCCAATAAGTTTTTCTCAGTAGTATTTTTCTTTATAAGAGGGCATAAGTTTATTGTTCTATGAAAAAAATGTCAAATTTAATGTACATACGAGATTTCTTTCCAGCACACAAGAAAACCCGTAGAAGCGAACATGTTCCTCACACGCCAGGACGTGAGAGAGATTTTGATGCCCTAACAGAACCAAATTCTTCATTTTCTCGAGACCTAGAAGTTTTTCCTAACAAGGAAAACGATAGGTGGTACATGGGTTAGTGAATAAAACTTTAGATGAATATAATTTCATTAAATAAAAGGCTCATCGATTACAAAGTATTTATTAAACTTGACATTCATTATGATAGATGCTGTTCCACGTACACCTCGTGCACGCGACACTGATGACTCATTTGACGACTGTCTTTTTCCATCTGAAAGCTCAACCTACTCGATATCGGGCACACCGGTAAATATAGAACTTCATGGGGTGTTGCTTGGAAAGACATTACATTGTCAGATAGGGAAATGCGCCTTTCGTTAAAACGAAATTAGGTGTCTACTGTTGTCTAGATAATATGTAACCTCTTATAACTTTATTTTTGCAGCATACTACCCGCGTCTGACTTTGTATGGGAAAGAACTGTCATGATTAGATCTCTGGTATACCTATTTTCAGCATCAAATTTAGGCAAAATCTTTTGGATAATTATTGAGAATTACATAAATATCTTCTCCTTGATTTAGCAGGAGAAACGTCCTCGTGGAAGACCGCGGAAGAATTCAACACCTGTACAATCAAGAGGAGGAACACCAGGAAGAGTAAGTTCACTTCCATACGGTAAAATTTTCATTCCAAAATATTAATCGTATGAGGTTTTAGGGACGTCGTGGTCGACCTCCTATCAAGAGATGATTTATTTCGTCAATGCAACTTATTTTAGCTCTAATTTGTTAGATTTTTATCTTTAAATTTTTCACGTAGTCTTTTTGTGCAATGAACTATATTTGAGATTATCTTTTGCACTTACATCTTCACCTTTTGTTTCCACAATTTAAACATTTAATTTTATACTTTTTATCTTCAATTTTATGCAGTAAATTGGAAGTGATACTTCACTAGCAATGTAGGTTAATCAGCTTTGTCAAAGGCAATTGCGTGAAAATGGCGGTCTTGTTTTTTCCCCTCCAATTTTATTGATCTCCTGCGTAGTATTCCGTCAGTTGGCAGCACTTACGTAGGCGGGCTATGGTCAATTTATTAAACGAGCGCGACGTTTTTGGCATTTCAGTGAATCAGATATACGGTTTTGCTATATTCTAAACTTTCATCGTCTTATAAATATTTATTTGCCTATCCCTGTTGTCCTTTCCCGAGACGAAACGTAATAAGATTCCCGAGTTGTGATTATTGTGCCCTTCGTTGTTTGGCCATATATCTGCGATATTAATTGAATGTTTGTTTGAAAAGTGAGTAGAAGCAAAGATTGACTAACTTGTGAGTTATGCACAATCTGCTAAAAAAATATTGTGTGGAAATGTGAGATATTTGCGTTACTTTATCACTACCAATCAGTGTAAACATTTTGTTTTCTAACACTGAAGACTACGTATTGAGCTAGGTAGAACGTTTTGTTACGGGTTATAACTACAGGCTCTGAATTATTATTAAACAATTTAAATTTGTACATATATAGCATAAAGTGCATGTTATTTACACCAGTTTGTTTTAACCATATAAAATATTCTGTTGTCAAGACTGATACTCTGTGAACCCCTGACTGTTTGTTTGAATGGGCCGACTGGTGGCTGTGCTTAGTGATGCGCGTGTTGTAGGCTCTCGGCGGTTGAGGTTATCGATTTGGCGGTCAGGGACGCAGAGTGGGGCGCGTCGCTCTTCCTACCCACATTGACGCCGCCAGAACGCCGCTCGTAGCAGAAGATGCACTTCATAGTATATTCTAGGATTTTGTATATTTCTATATAGACAAAAAAAAAGATTACCTTTGTTATAAACAGCTAACTGTTCAGTATCAATTAATCTTATTTGATCTGTTTTGCTCCATTATTTTGAGTCGTGCCCTATTTTTTGTTCTGTTGAGAAATTCCTCATTATAGAAGATATTTCTGATTTCAGAGGCATATATTTTAACGTAAATTAGTTAACTTTCAACATTTGATGATTCTAAGTTTTGTAATGTGTTTAATCTTCGTGGTCTACAATTATGAATAAGGTTTTGTCACAGCTACTGTATTGATCATTATTTGTATGTGTGGCGCTCTACTTCTGTTGGCCGGCGTGGCGCAGTATTAATTGCTTCTGTATTGATCGCTTTATGCATTCTATAACCAAAATTGGATCATTCCTAGTATTAAATGGGCTACTCTCAGATATTTTGTAAAATTTGTTTTAGCCGTAAGTTATTTACAAACGTAACTAAACTGTTGATTTCGACATTTTTTAGTTTTCATAGATAATATAAATAACTAATAGAGAAATGTGTATTGCAATAGATTGCATTTCTCTCAGCGGCGATCTGGAACTCTAGAATGCAGTCTCTATTATCTCAGTTTAGAATGTCAGTAGCACTTGGTAGTTCATTGTGTTGAGTTATGTATCTCATTAAGCATAGGACCTATCGGAAGCTAAAAAATGAAGCATATAAGAATCTGGCTGCAATTGAAATTTTGCTATGGTTAGATAGGTAACACAATTAATATCTGACCTGTAAACTGTATTTAGTGCAAGGAGTGACAATTAATATAATAATTGGAAAACCAATTTTTGGTAGACTTTTAACACTGTTTTACACTAATTGCTTTATGTTTATCACAGGCAGGTTAGCGCTGGTGCCGCCCATACTCGAAGAGCATTTCTATGTTTTATTTTGATCCAACTGTGTCCTCATGCTCTGTATGCTATAGTTTTTATTTGTATTTTGAAAATACTCTTCAAAATCTGTGTAAAAGGGATAAAGCAATAAATTGCATCTAACTGTTATTGTAATTGAAGTATTTACATACTAATGTCCATGGTGTTTTTAATGTTTTGTTGAATTAGGTTTTCGAATTCATAGTTACTGGTACCAACTGTGTACTATGTTCATTTATTTATTATTTTATCTAATGATTTTATACTCAATCCTTAAATTTTGCTAGATGTGAGAACTTTTCTTTAATTTCCTTCTAAAATGGATTTTCCGTTATCCTTAGTATTTCATCGGTTTCTTAGGACCAAACTAATTAAATTTCATGCATACCTTTATTGCACCTATTATCAGAATTTTCCTTTATACAGACTAAGGTTTGTCAAAGATTTGTTGCAATATAATTTTGTAGATCCGAGACTAATCGCCGCGCCGTTGTCGCAAACGCGCCAACGACATGGATCTCGAGAGAAGTCTCGCCAACATCAATATAGACGACAACCCGTGGCGATCTCAGCACGATCAAACACCTCAGGTACTACTTATATTGCATGAAAATTTGTGGCTAAAATATATATAACTGATAGATTAAACTTATTGGTTTACTATATCATGTATTTCTGTCGCATGCGTTTTCTTGATAGTTCCTGCCATAAACCTGTTCGGTTCTCGCGTGTGCGGGGTGCTACGCGCGACCCATTCGGCCATCGATCACACAGATAGCCGACCCTTATGTTACTAAAATATCCATAACGCCAACTTTTTTTTAGTCTATGAAGACATTTTATTTGCACTCAATTAGTTTTGATAAAAGTTTTAATATTAATTGTTGACATTTTACTACTGAAAAGTTGATTCAATACAGTGCAAATGTGCGCATAAAGGTATTACGTAATTATTCACGATATGGTTAATATAACATTCATTTATATACCTATGTAATCTATTTGAGGGAATTATTTGATACAAGAGTGTTAGTGTTGGGTTAAAATTCTAGAACGTCTATCTAATATTTTCATTTTGTTTGGTTTTTTTAGTGTGTAACAAATCGAAGTTAAGGAACATAGAGTAGGTATTTTTTATGTGTAAAAAGAGGTGATTTTAGCCGTGGGGTTCGGGAATGCCTGGTGGTGGAGCGTCGGGCGGTGGTCAAGCGGCGTGGGGTCATATGTCGCCACAACAAATGAGAAACCCGTGGCAAGATCCAAATGCACTTGGTAAATTCATGATTTAATTGAAGGAATCGAAGTTATATATTACTACCTACACAAACAGCAAATTATTTCATCATTTTAATCAAAAGCATATTTAAAAAGTTACTGACCGTTTTAATAGTGAACTGAATTTGTTTTTAGCACAAGGTGTAAATGAAGCACTGGGCTTGGGAGGAGGACCATCTGCCCAGGGTGGATGGGGTGCACCAATGGGTGGGCCAGGCGATTTTGGGGAGGCGGCAAGAATATGGTCGGATCCACATATTGATCAACAGGCTTTTAATCCTATGCACAGTCATCATCGTTAGTTAATAATTTTTTTCTACGTGTTTTAACAATTATATGTTGAGATTTTTACTAATTTACAAGCAGTGTAAATAACGCTTGGGTTTAATATATTTTATGGAATAGATTATCTCCTTTGATTTAATTATCCTAATATTACTTGATATAGTTATATTGAAATGTAAACAGCCGATTGCCACAACACTAATTTCATGTTTTATGCAATTTGTAGGTGGTATTAATGGCATGATGGGTGATCCTAGCGGCGATTGGATGTCTGCAGCTGCGACACAGTCTCAACAGCCACTATGGAGTGATCCAATGAAACAAGAACAAGATGGATACTGGAAACATCAGCAGGTAATTTGAAGTAAAAATATCTTATTGCACAAAATAATGTTTATTCTTCAATTTACTACTTTTTATGACTGTTTTCAACAGTTCTCATACCATATCAGTATTATGCAACAAATATAAATGTAACTTGATTCGATATAATTTACATAAGGTCTTGGAAGATATTATATTATAGGGAGGTGGATGGGGCGGGCCGCCAAGTGGAATAGGTGGATGGCCACCTCGTCAGATGCATCCTAACGCACCACCACCGCAGCATAGTGGACACGGACAACCGCGTGGCCCAATGATGCAGCAACGAGGCCCTCCACAAGGTTAGTGTTCCATTTTTAAACCATATTTTAGAATTCGTATATTTTCATATGGATAAAGACTTTACAGTAGCTTTTATTTATTATTTATATTGTTAGAATACTGATTAAAATGTAATATTCATAGGTGGATGGACTCCGAATGGTGGCATGATAAGTGGGCCGACGGGCAAACAACCAATGCCTTGGGAACAGCAGAGGATAAATGCGTTACCACGTGGTGGGATGGCGCGTGGTGGACACGGGGGTGGAAGATATCCTCCAAGTGGAATGGATATGAGTGTTCCTCCACCTATTGATTTACCAGTGAGGGAAACTCAAACTTTTAGAATTCTATAGTAGAAATATGCTGTGTGTAATCCATATAATATTATAGATGAGTGGTATGGGTGGCATGCGACAAGTTCCTCCCCCAAATGCTGCCGGAATGTGGAAACCAGAGATGGGTGGTGCTCCGAATGGATTAAGGGGTCCGCCGACGTACAATCAGGTTTCTTAAAACATTTCGTTTTCCTGTGGAGTAGATTTCTATAATTTGTTTAGTGCCACTTTTTATTTGATATTAATATGACAGAATTTGTGTTCAGATGGGCACTCCCTTTGGCATTCCTTCAAAGCCGCAAACAGCGCCAGGCCAATTTCCCATAGGCGGCGTCGATGATTTGATGTGGCATGATCCGAATGGCGACTTAAAGAAATGGCAGCGCGATACAGGAGTTTCATTATGGGGGGATCCAGAAAAATACAGTTAGTAGATTACGTTCATTGTATAGTGCGAATTCTTTTCTATGTTTTTGTTATTTGACTATTAATGTATTTACGAAGATAGATTTGCAAAATAGCCCATTGGTTAATTATCATTTATCACATCTCAGATGAGCAGCCAGTTCGTTTATGGAAGGTGCCGGAGGGTGAGGAAGAAGACCTAGAGGTGGCACTTCTAAAATGTCCGGTTCCACAAAAAAAAGTAGACGGAAACGTATGTTATTGAACTACTGATTTCCTACTTATTCGATACACAAATTATGAGTATTCTTTAGAATGATGATGGCTCTACTCGACTTCCATTCCCAATTCCATCAAAACGACCTATTGTTGTAACGGGGTGGGGTGAGCTTCCTGAAAATGACCCAAATAATCCCGTGAAAGCTGGTAAGTAAGTTTAAAATCTGTCCATCAGCATTTTATGTTCTTCCCAATTAATTATTACCTCAGAAGAAGTTCCACCTGGTACAAAGTGGGGAGATATTTCTACACATCCGCAACATGGGAACGATGCACCATGGTTTTTGCCTATAACTCAACCACAGCCTTTTGCACCAGATGCACCTGCTTGGGGACAACCTCCAGGTTCTGGGACTATTCCACCTGGACCATCTCAGCCTCATACACAAGCTATAGCCGAACAGTTGAAGTATGCTGTTGATAAAGTAAGCCTTTAGTACTAAATTTATCATATATAGACTTAAATTTATAATATTTTGCTTAATAATTGTGGTGAAATAATATATAATCATAAGTAAGCATATTAAATTTTCTGCTATTCTCTTTTTATACGGCTAGGTATTATATCTGTAACATAATGTCAAAACCTATGCGTTGGGAAAATACCTATTCTATAGGTATTGAGTGTTAAAAAAGAATTTTTATAGGGTTATCTCGACATGTCGATACTCCAACAAACCAATCTCCCTGCGCATGTTCTAAACCACATGAATCAAATGCTAGCTAAGATCCCTGCTCTAGAAATGGTTGAAGGAGAACTGAAGCAGTTGGTTTGTGATTGTATGTATGTAGTTCTATTGAGAAATAAGACATATATCTCGAATTACAGGTGGATAGCGTACGCCCTGAAGGTGAAGTCGATGGGAACAGCCCGCAACGATGGATGAATGATGTACAAAAGGTTATTTTGATATCAGAGTCAATTTTATAATGCTTCATTTGTTATGCAACGCATAGTATTTGAACGTTTTTATAGGTAGAACATAATCGCCTGATAATAGAAGTAACGACAGCTAAGATAGAAGTTAGCGAGCTATCGAAGAAAATCCAACGTGCACTAGCTGAAGCTGGTATGACTTCTGCACCTGTCGACGGACTAGCTCAGGACGCATATCACTATTCATTCCTAGAGTAGGACATCTCTTACGTTCAGAACAGTTGATGGAACTGTTCTTCAACTGCTAGAACGATTGCGTCATCTTAGCTACTACATTCATATCGTCCAGTCTCCCATAGTTTCAAGCAAGGATCCTCTGGGCAGATCTTTCTTCTTCCCCTTTCACGGGCCGTGTCACGCCTTTCCCAAATCTCACCCAAATGCTAATACGCGTCCAGAATCAGATTCCACTCGATTGTGCTCTCTTACTGAATACTATATCATTCTTTGGTTTTTTATATCTTTTAGTATATTGGCTACTCAAATGTGATGTTTAGAGATTCTCTAATGTATGTACCTACCAAACTAAACCTGTTGTGCTAATGCATGCGGGCGTGCGTAGTTGGTCGCGACGCGTGTACGCGTCGCAGCTAGACTTGCCACCACTCTTCGACTTGTAGTCTGTGCTCTGGTGTGGGTCGGCGCCCGGCCCCCGTCTCTCTTGTATGGGTTCACAATCTAATCTACGTTACATGGCCACTACTAACCTCTGTCTCACTTGTGTGTCTCTGCATATTACATATTACTTTGGTGTTTATATCCTTCCATATTGTATTTCAAATGACCACACAGCCTTAAGCGTTCAATCATTTGTTGTTCTCTCCTATTGCCAAAAGTGGATCTTCAGTCTACGGCGTGCGTGTGTGCTCTGGAATGTCCGTTCTTTCACCCTGGCTTGAAGCAGTGTCGGGTTCTTTACGCGCGATCCCTCGTCATCACCACTATGTCATCGGTCTCCCTTGCCTACTCATCCTTTTCTTTGCTCGTCACGCCCGCTACATCTCTGGCATAGAATGTCGAATATTCACACTGTAGAACTAAAAAGATCAGGAAGTGGCGCGCGTGAATTGAGGTAGAAGGGGGATGTAGCTGACCTGTCCGGGCTCTCTACTCACTCGCTCGTACGTGTATCCGGTTGCTCCGTTGTGTGTATGCGCTAGTGTCTCTGTTGGGGCTATGCGTTTGTCTCCTCATTATCCTGTATTCAGGGTGTCCTGTCGCCCTGTCTAAGGGGTAGACAGGCAGGTCATAATGATCTTCCAACTGGGTGCCCGCAAGCAGTTCGCGCGTCGGGACCCCCGCCTCAGTTCAAACTTTCTCCCTTAATACGGACGTGCTCTTTACTATCTGCTTTGTTCAAGTATAGCTCGGGCATCTGGGCGAGGCCAAGTGAATTTGCTGATAATATATTTTTAAAGATGATATTTCTATCTACTAGTCAACAATCGCCCAGCGGCCCTTAAGCTTTTTTCTAATCAGAATTGTGGTAGTTTATCAGGTATATCACAATGTATGCTTTTTCTGACTGGTTCTTCGAATTTTTTCTCTATTGTCAAATTGATATATTTGCAATAGTTTCCATCTCATTAAAATTTATTGAAAAGTACATGCATTTTTTAAATATGGTCAATAAAATGGTGTGAATAGTTTGTTTTTTATTGTTAAGTTCGGTGGCGTATGAATTACTGTTATGGATTATAGTATTTCATAGAATTTATACCTAAACGAGTCGTATGATGTGGACAATTTTGACGTTTTTGGTAATTTATGGATTTCAAGATCTGAATAAGTGGAATTACGCTGTTTTAATTTTCAAGGAGAGGAGCGGGCATAGCAATTTTAAGTGGATTCACTGTCCTAGTGCTTTCTTGACAGTACTTCTACTTGACTTTTTACGTAAATATACAAAAGACTTGTGGTATGTAGATCTTAGTATGTTTCGATGTGTGCTTGGTATTATATTTAATATTATTATTGTCAATGCGTGATTTGAATTTGTTATGGTTTATAGTATAGCAATTCGTATGTTAGATTATACAAGTTCCTAATTTTACATTTAATTATTGAATTTACTTATTGTTTATGAGTATTTATATCAGTTTTGTTCCTCATTTTTTATATTAACATAAATAATAATATTAAAAACAGTTGTCTGTGAAGTCTAAATTAAGATTTTTTTGCTTTTGATAATGCATGAGTAGTTATTATAGGATGTTATCGCGTGTTTCGTCACGTAGAGTACTGGTGCAAGGAGTACGTGGACTACTTTCAAGTGGAGTTGCTAAGCCACGTCATGATGTAGAAGGTCGTACGCCTCCTCCTATTACTCTAATGAGTGAGCACGAACTAGCACTAAAAGACACCGGTTAGTATTCATGTTATTTGGAGCTAGAGTTGATAACTTCGTTCAAAATAATTAAGACTACGCAAATTTCAGTGAAACGATTTTCTAATAATGTTGTCAGACCACTTGTAAAAGAGATGGACGAGAAATCGCAAATGCATCAAAGTGTAATTACCGGTACATTCGAGAATGGGGTAGGTGTAACGAAAAAAAAGACATTTTCATAAGTTATAAGTAGAAGTTTTTTTAATTAATCATTAATTCTATAAAATCTTTTTTAACAGTAAAGATAGTTTTCAACTTAGATTGGACTAATTGCAGTTCATGGGGATTGAAATCCCAGTTGAATTCGGCGGACCTGAATCTTCTTTTTTCGATTCAGTTCTTGTTATTGAAGAGCTAGCTAAGGTTAGATAATGTTATTTCATAGATTTTAATTCACTTCCGATAAGTATAAATGTATGATAATGCGGTAAAGTTGTTAAGTAATATTATGGATTTATCTTTGTTTAAATTTCCAGTACCATAAATAAAAATGCTGAATGTTCATGCTAGAAATAAAACGCAGGTACCTATTTTAAGGTCGATCCTTCTGTCTCTGTTTTTGTTGATGTGCAGAATACACTTATTGTGCCACTTATTCTTCAGTTAGGAACGCATGAACAAAAGGAAAAATATCTCTCGAAAGCGTGTTCAGAATGGGTGTGTGTTAATTAAGAATTTTTACTTATCCTTAATACTCTGGTATCAAATAGCATCATAATTTGCGCTCCAACTATCTGTAAAGCCATTTGATTTTCTTTAAAAGAAATTTGGAAAAACTTAAAATTGTTTTTAAGTGAGTATATAGTTGTTTAGATTGGGTCATTCTGTTTATCGGAAGCAGGATCTGGTTCTGATGCATTTGCCCTGAAAACATTAGCTAAAAAGGATGGTGATGATTATATTATTTCGGGTTCTAAGTTATGGATTACCAATGCTGGTCATGCAAGCTTTTTCTTGGTTAGAACAATTTCCTTATAATTTTATATTAATTTTTAATGAAATTAGGTAGCGACTATTCATTACTATATACTATTTTCTTTAATGCCATTTTAAACAGTCTTTTCGAACCCATAGAATAAACATTTTAGGTTTTTACTAATGCGGATACTTCCAAGGGATATAAAGGTATCACTTGCTTCCTCGTGGATCGCAATGAAGAAGGGGTATCAGTTGGAAAAAAGGAAGACAAATTGGGTATTCGCGCCTCATCCACGTGTCCTGTACATTTTGATAACGTTCGCGTGCCTAAGAGCGCTATTCTAGGCGAATATGGAAAAGGTCATTGTTTTCTTCTGATATTCGCTCACTTTATTACTTCTCAACTATTTTAACTATGCTTTTAAAATATACTAGTAATAATTTAGGATACAAGTACGCCATTGAATGTTTAAATGCTGGTAGAATTGGAATTGGTGCCCAGATGCTTGGTCTAGCACAGGGTTGTTATGACGCTACTGTTCCATATTTACAAGAGAGGAAACAGTTTGGGTCAAGACTTATAGATTTTCAGGTCCACATTTTTCCAAATAAGTATAATTTGCTTGATTTTATTGAAATTAAAACAATTCTTTGACAAAAAAGGTTTTTAAATGTTTCCTAATGTTAATTGCAGCCATTTTTCATTAAAATAAGTGAAAAGAAACTCACGATTATAGATTTTCTTAAGTACCCATGTCCATATTTTTTAAACTTGTATTCGTCCTAATCTATCTTGCTTTTATATAAAAATTGTCAAACTCACTGACCTTGAAATTCAATTAATTGGAAGTAATGCCCAAGATTTGCAAGAAATTGATTCAGGTTAAGAATTCGGACTGTTTTTGTCGTGGAGGGGCATATATAATTACAATGCAACAAAATCTAGAGCGATAAAATACTGTACTTTTCTCCTAAAACATCAAAGATCATTCAGTTCTTAAGGTGATGTGTAAGCAAGATAAATAAGGGCGCATACAAGCGGAAATACGAAAATAGACGCTTAACAAAACCGATATTTTGCCTTTTTTTACTCCTTTTGACAAAAAATGAAATAAATGTTTCGAGACATTTTACAGTCTAGACTTTTTAAGTGAAAAGGAAGTCTAAAAACCCTCGAAAATCAGTCCTTTTACCACCGGTTCCTTATAATATATAAACCATAATTTTAAAAATAGCTTTACACATTTTAGATTAGATTAGATTAGATTAGATTAGATTAGATTAGCTTAACTGTAATCATATTGTCGTATAAAAATATATACAATCATTCAGGGAGTTCAACATCAAATCGCACAAATTGCAGTAGAAATTGAAGCAGCCCGTTTGCTAGTATACAATGCGGCTAGGATGAAAGTTTGTTGCGCATTATTTACAAATTACTTATTTCACGTTACAAGCATGTTCTATGTTATATATGCATTTGAATTAAAATGACTTTTTTATCAGGACAATGGCGTTTCTTTTGTTAAACAAGCAGCTATGTCAAAATTATACGCATCACAGGTATGTATTTTAATAATATAGTCAACAAAGATTGAAAATTAAACTGGCAATATGAAGCACATACTATTTAGTAATTGATCATACTAAATATTAATTATAGATAGCTACATCGACGACATCAAAGTGCGTTGAATTACTCGGTGGTGTAGGATTTAGCAAAGAATTTCCAGTGGAAAAGTACTACAGAGACTCCAAAATTGGTAATTTTAAAATATTATAATTGCTATATATGCTGAACACAATTAATAATATAGAGCTTGTACGAATAGAAAAAATAATAATACAACGTACATAAATTAAACGCTATTATTATGTACATATTTTAGGTACTATTTACGAAGGAACGTCAAACATACAATTAAACACAATAGCAAAATTAATTGACTCTGAATATAAAAACTTTATATAAATAATTAATGTTCTTCTTCACTATTACCTTATGTTACGTAAATACTTAGAAAAGAATAATCAACTACATAGTTATTACAAATGTGTTTATACTGTTAGAAGAGAATTATATAATAAAGAATTTATTTTTTTATTACTTCTTCACACATCTCTCTAAAATCATAGCGATTGTGACAGCCGACATTGTGACCACAACGTAACACACAAATCCGAGTGCGAGAAACGCAAAACATTCTCCCCGGCCGGGAATTGAACCCGGGTCTCGCATGTGACAGACGCGGATACTCACCACTATACTACCGAGGACTCACTAGCTAGCAGTCGCTCTTCCATTCTTCACACATCTCTCTAAAATCATAGCGATTGTGACAGCCGACATTGTGACCACAACGTAACACACAAATCCGAGTGCGAGAAACGCAAAACATTCTCCCCGGCCGGGAATTGAACCCGGGTCTCGCATGTGACAGACGCGGATACTCACCACTATACTACCGAGGACTCACTAGCTAGCAGTCGCTCTTCCATTCTTCACACATCTCTCTAAAATCATAGCGATTGTGACAGCCGACATTGTGACCACAACGTAACACACAAATCCGAGTGCGAGAAACGCAAAACATTCTCCCCGGCCGGGAATTGAACCCGGGTCTCGCATGTGACAGACGCGGATACTCACCACTATACTACCGAGGACTCACTAGCTAGCAGTCGCTCTTCCATTCTTCACACATCTCTCTAAAATCATAGCGATTGTGACAGCCGACATTGTGACCACAACGTAACACACAAATCCGAGTGCGAGAAACGCAAAACATTCTCCCCGGCCGGGAATTGAACCCGGGTCTCGCATGTGACAGACGCGGATACTCACCACTATACTACCGAGGACTCACTAGCTAGCAGTCGCTCTTCCATTCTTCACACATCTCTCTAAAATCATAGCGATTGTGACAGCCGACATTGTGACCACAACGTAACACACAAATCCGAGTGCGAGAAACGCAAAACATTCTCCCCGGCCGGGAATTGAACCCGGGTCTCGCATGTGACAGACGCGGATACTCACCACTATACTACCGAGGACTCACTAGCTAGCAGTCGCTCTTCCATTCTTCACACATCTCTCTAAAATCATAGCGATTGTGACAGCCGACATTGTGACCACAACGTAACACACAAATCCGAGTGCGAGAAACGCAAAACATTCTCCCCGGCCGGGAATTGAACCCGGGTCTCGCATGTGACAGACGCGGATACTCACCACTATACTACCGAGGACTCACTAGCTAGCAGTCGCTCTTCCATTCTTCACACATCTCTCTAAAATCATAGCGATTGTGACAGCCGACATTGTGACCACAACGTAACACACAAATCCGAGTGCGAGAAACGCAAAACATTCTCCCCGGCCGGGAATTGAACCCGGGTCTCGCATGTGACAGACGCGGATACTCACCACTATACTACCGAGGACTCACTAGCTAGCAGTCGCTCTTCCATTCTTCACACATCTCTCTAAAATCATAGCGATTGTGACAGCCGACATTGTGACCACAACGTAACACACAAATCCGAGTGCGAGAAACGCAAAACATTCTCCCCGGCCGGGAATTGAACCCGGGTCTCGCATGTGACAGACGCGGATACTCACCACTATACTACCGAGGACTCACTAGCTAGCAGTCGCTCTTCCATTCTTCACACATCTCTCTAAAATCATAGCGATTGTGACAGCCGACATTGTGACCACAACGTAACACACAAATCCGAGTGCGAGAAACGCAAAACATTCTCCCCGGCCGGGAATTGAACCCGGGTCTCGCATGTGACAGACGCGGATACTCACCACTATACTACCGAGGACTCACTAGCTAGCAGTCGCTCTTCCATTCTTCACACATCTCTCTAAAATCATAGCGATTGTGACAGCCGACATTGTGACCACAACGTAACACACAAATCCGAGTGCGAGAAACGCAAAACATTCTCCCCGGCCGGGAATTGAACCCGGGTCTCGCATGTGACAGACGCGGATACTCACCACTATACTACCGAGGACTCACTAGCTAGCAGTCGCTCTTCCATTCTTCACACATCTCTCTAAAATCATAGCGATTGTGACAGCCGACATTGTGACCACAACGTAACACACAAATCCGAGTGCGAGAAACGCAAAACATTCTCCCCGGCCGGGAATTGAACCCGGGTCTCGCATGTGACAGACGCGGATACTCACCACTATACTACCGAGGACTCACTAGCTAGCAGTCGCTCTTCCATTCTTCACACATCTCTCTAAAATCATAGCGATTGTGACAGCCGACATTGTGACCACAACGTAACACACAAATCCGAGTGCGAGAAACGCAAAACATTCTCCCCGGCCGGGAATTGAACCCGGGTCTCGCATGTGACAGACGCGGATACTCACCACTATACTACCGAGGACTCACTAGCTAGCAGTCGCTCTTCCATTCTTCACACATCTCTCTAAAATCATAGCGATTGTGACAGCCGACATTGTGACCACAACGTAACACACAAATCCGAGTGCGAGAAACGCAAAACATTCTCCCCGGCCGGGAATTGAACCCGGGTCTCGCATGTGACAGACGCGGATACTCACCACTATACTACCGAGGACTCACTAGCTAGCAGTCGCTCTTCCATTCTTCACACATCTCTCTAAAATCATAGCGATTGTGACAGCCGACATTGTGACCACAACGTAACACACAAATCCGAGTGCGAGAAACGCAAAACATTCTCCCCGGCCGGGAATTGAACCCGGGTCTCGCATGTGACAGACGCGGATACTCACCACTATACTACCGAGGACTCACTAGCTAGCAGTCGCTCTTCCATTCTTCACACATCTCTCTAAAATCATAGCGATTGTGACAGCCGACATTGTGACCACAACGTAACACACAAATCCGAGTGCGAGAAACGCAAAACATTCTCCCCGGCCGGGAATTGAACCCGGGTCTCGCATGTGACAGACGCGGATACTCACCACTATACTACCGAGGACTCACTAGCTAGCAGTCGCTCTTCCATTCTTCACACATCTCTCTAAAATCATAGCGATTGTGACAGCCGACATTGTGACCACAACGTAACACACAAATCCGAGTGCGAGAAACGCAAAACATTCTCCCCGGCCGGGAATTGAACCCGGGTCTCGCATGTGACAGACGCGGATACTCACCACTATACTACCGAGGACTCACTAGCTAGCAGTCGCTCTTCCATTCTTCACACATCTCTCTAAAATCATAGCGATTGTGACAGCCGACATTGTGACCACAACGTAACACACAAATCCGAGTGCGAGAAACGCAAAACATTCTCCCCGGCCGGGAATTGAACCCGGGTCTCGCATGTGACAGACGCGGATACTCACCACTATACTACCGAGGACTCACTAGCTAGCAGTCGCTCTTCCATTCTTCACACATCTCTCTAAAATCATAGCGATTGTGACAGCCGACATTGTGACCACAACGTAACACACAAATCCGAGTGCGAGAAACGCAAAACATTCTCCCCGGCCGGGAATTGAACCCGGGTCTCGCATGTGACAGACGCGGATACTCACCACTATACTACCGAGGACTCACTAGCTAGCAGTCGCTCTTCCATTCTTCACACATCTCTCTAAAATCATAGCGATTGTGACAGCCGACATTGTGACCACAACGTAACACACAAATCCGAGTGCGAGAAACGCAAAACATTCTCCCCGGCCGGGAATTGAACCCGGGTCTCGCATGTGACAGACGCGGATACTCACCACTATACTACCGAGGACTCACTAGCTAGCAGTCGCTCTTCCATTCTTCACACATCTCTCTAAAATCATAGCGATTGTGACAGCCGACATTGTGACCACAACGTAACACACAAATCCGAGTGCGAGAAACGCAAAACATTCTCCCCGGCCGGGAATTGAACCCGGGTCTCGCATGTGACAGACGCGGATACTCACCACTATACTACCGAGGACTCACTAGCTAGCAGTCGCTCTTCCATTCTTCACACATCTCTCTAAAATCATAGCGATTGTGACAGCCGACATTGTGACCACAACGTAACACACAAATCCGAGTGCGAGAAACGCAAAACATTCTCCCCGGCCGGGAATTGAACCCGGGTCTCGCATGTGACAGACGCGGATACTCACCACTATACTACCGAGGACTCACTAGCTAGCAGTCGCTCTTCCATTCTTCACACATCTCTCTAAAATCATAGCGATTGTGACAGCCGACATTGTGACCACAACGTAACACACAAATCCGAGTGCGAGAAACGCAAAACATTCTCCCCGGCCGGGAATTGAACCCGGGTCTCGCATGTGACAGACGCGGATACTCACCACTATACTACCGAGGACTCACTAGCTAGCAGTCGCTCTTCCATTCTTCACACATCTCTCTAAAATCATAGCGATTGTGACAGCCGACATTGTGACCACAACGTAACACACAAATCCGAGTGCGAGAAACGCAAAACATTCTCCCCGGCCGGGAATTGAACCCGGGTCTCGCATGTGACAGACGCGGATACTCACCACTATACTACCGAGGACTCACTAGCTAGCAGTCGCTCTTCCATTCTTCACACATCTCTCTAAAATCATAGCGATTGTGACAGCCGACATTGTGACCACAACGTAACACACAAATCCGAGTGCGAGAAACGCAAAACATTCTCCCCGGCCGGGAATTGAACCCGGGTCTCGCATGTGACAGACGCGGATACTCACCACTATACTACCGAGGACTCACTAGCTAGCAGTCGCTCTTCCATTCTTCACACATCTCTCTAAAATCATAGCGATTGTGACAGCCGACATTGTGACCACAACGTAACACACAAATCCGAGTGCGAGAAACGCAAAACATTCTCCCCGGCCGGGAATTGAACCCGGGTCTCGCATGTGACAGACGCGGATACTCACCACTATACTACCGAGGACTCACTAGCTAGCAGTCGCTCTTCCATTCTTCACACATCTCTCTAAAATCATAGCGATTGTGACAGCCGACATTGTGACCACAACGTAACACACAAATCCGAGTGCGAGAAACGCAAAACATTCTCCCCGGCCGGGAATTGAACCCGGGTCTCGCATGTGACAGACGCGGATACTCACCACTATACTACCGAGGACTCACTAGCTAGCAGTCGCTCTTCCATTCTTCACACATCTCTCTAAAATCATAGCGATTGTGACAGCCGACATTGTGACCACAACGTAACACACAAATCCGAGTGCGAGAAACGCAAAACATTCTCCCCGGCCGGGAATTGAACCCGGGTCTCGCATGTGACAGACGCGGATACTCACCACTATACTACCGAGGACTCACTAGCTAGCAGTCGCTCTTCCATTCTTCACACATCTCTCTAAAATCATAGCGATTGTGACAGCCGACATTGTGACCACAACGTAACACACAAATCCGAGTGCGAGAAACGCAAAACATTCTCCCCGGCCGGGAATTGAACCCGGGTCTCGCATGTGACAGACGCGGATACTCACCACTATACTACCGAGGACTCACTAGCTAGCAGTCGCTCTTCCATTCTTCACACATCTCTCTAAAATCATAGCGATTGTGACAGCCGACATTGTGACCACAACGTAACACACAAATCCGAGTGCGAGAAACGCAAAACATTCTCCCCGGCCGGGAATTGAACCCGGGTCTCGCATGTGACAGACGCGGATACTCACCACTATACTACCGAGGACTCACTAGCTAGCAGTCGCTCTTCCATTCTTCACACATCTCTCTAAAATCATAGCGATTGTGACAGCCGACATTGTGACCACAACGTAACACACAAATCCGAGTGCGAGAAACGCAAAACATTCTCCCCGGCCGGGAATTGAACCCGGGTCTCGCATGTGACAGACGCGGATACTCACCACTATACTACCGAGGACTCACTAGCTAGCAGTCGCTCTTCCATTCTTCACACATCTCTCTAAAATCATAGCGATTGTGACAGCCGACATTGTGACCACAACGTAACACACAAATCCGAGTGCGAGAAACGCAAAACATTCTCCCCGGCCGGGAATTGAACCCGGGTCTCGCATGTGACAGACGCGGATACTCACCACTATACTACCGAGGACTCACTAGCTAGCAGTCGCTCTTCCATTCTTCACACATCTCTCTAAAATCATAGCGATTGTGACAGCCGACATTGTGACCACAACGTAACACACAAATCCGAGTGCGAGAAACGCAAAACATTCTCCCCGGCCGGGAATTGAACCCGGGTCTCGCATGTGACAGACGCGGATACTCACCACTATACTACCGAGGACTCACTAGCTAGCAGTCGCTCTTCCATTCTTCACACATCTCTCTAAAATCATAGCGATTGTGACAGCCGACATTGTGACCACAACGTAACACACAAATCCGAGTGCGAGAAACGCAAAACATTCTCCCCGGCCGGGAATTGAACCCGGGTCTCGCATGTGACAGACGCGGATACTCACCACTATACTACCGAGGACTCACTAGCTAGCAGTCGCTCTTCCATTCTTCACACATCTCTCTAAAATCATAGCGATTGTGACAGCCGACATTGTGACCACAACGTAACACACAAATCCGAGTGCGAGAAACGCAAAACATTCTCCCCGGCCGGGAATTGAACCCGGGTCTCGCATGTGACAGACGCGGATACTCACCACTATACTACCGAGGACTCACTAGCTAGCAGTCGCTCTTCCATTCTTCACACATCTCTCTAAAATCATAGCGATTGTGACAGCCGACATTGTGACCACAACGTAACACACAAATCCGAGTGCGAGAAACGCAAAACATTCTCCCCGGCCGGGAATTGAACCCGGGTCTCGCATGTGACAGACGCGGATACTCACCACTATACTACCGAGGACTCACTAGCTAGCAGTCGCTCTTCCATTCTTCACACATCTCTCTAAAATCATAGCGATTGTGACAGCCGACATTGTGACCACAACGTAACACACAAATCCGAGTGCGAGAAACGCAAAACATTCTCCCCGGCCGGGAATTGAACCCGGGTCTCGCATGTGACAGACGCGGATACTCACCACTATACTACCGAGGACTCACTAGCTAGCAGTCGCTCTTCCATTCTTCACACATCTCTCTAAAATCATAGCGATTGTGACAGCCGACATTGTGACCACAACGTAACACACAAATCCGAGTGCGAGAAACGCAAAACATTCTCCCCGGCCGGGAATTGAACCCGGGTCTCGCATGTGACAGACGCGGATACTCACCACTATACTACCGAGGACTCACTAGCTAGCAGTCGCTCTTCCATTCTTCACACATCTCTCTAAAATCATAGCGATTGTGACAGCCGACATTGTGACCACAACGTAACACACAAATCCGAGTGCGAGAAACGCAAAACATTCTCCCCGGCCGGGAATTGAACCCGGGTCTCGCATGTGACAGACGCGGATACTCACCACTATACTACCGAGGACTCACTAGCTAGCAGTCGCTCTTCCATTCTTCACACATCTCTCTAAAATCATAGCGATTGTGACAGCCGACATTGTGACCACAACGTAACACACAAATCCGAGTGCGAGAAACGCAAAACATTCTCCCCGGCCGGGAATTGAACCCGGGTCTCGCATGTGACAGACGCGGATACTCACCACTATACTACCGAGGACTCACTAGCTAGCAGTCGCTCTTCCATTCTTCACACATCTCTCTAAAATCATAGCGATTGTGACAGCCGACATTGTGACCACAACGTAACACACAAATCCGAGTGCGAGAAACGCAAAACATTCTCCCCGGCCGGGAATTGAACCCGGGTCTCGCATGTGACAGACGCGGATACTCACCACTATACTACCGAGGACTCACTAGCTAGCAGTCGCTCTTCCATTCTTCACACATCTCTCTAAAATCATAGCGATTGTGACAGCCGACATTGTGACCACAACGTAACACACAAATCCGAGTGCGAGAAACGCAAAACATTCTCCCCGGCCGGGAATTGAACCCGGGTCTCGCATGTGACAGACGCGGATACTCACCACTATACTACCGAGGACTCACTAGCTAGCAGTCGCTCTTCCATTCTTCACACATCTCTCTAAAATCATAGCGATTGTGACAGCCGACATTGTGACCACAACGTAACACACAAATCCGAGTGCGAGAAACGCAAAACATTCTCCCCGGCCGGGAATTGAACCCGGGTCTCGCATGTGACAGACGCGGATACTCACCACTATACTACCGAGGACTCACTAGCTAGCAGTCGCTCTTCCATTCTTCACACATCTCTCTAAAATCATAGCGATTGTGACAGCCGACATTGTGACCACAACGTAACACACAAATCCGAGTGCGAGAAACGCAAAACATTCTCCCCGGCCGGGAATTGAACCCGGGTCTCGCATGTGACAGACGCGGATACTCACCACTATACTACCGAGGACTCACTAGCTAGCAGTCGCTCTTCCATTCTTCACACATCTCTCTAAAATCATAGCGATTGTGACAGCCGACATTGTGACCACAACGTAACACACAAATCCGAGTGCGAGAAACGCAAAACATTCTCCCCGGCCGGGAATTGAACCCGGGTCTCGCATGTGACAGACGCGGATACTCACCACTATACTACCGAGGACTCACTAGCTAGCAGTCGCTCTTCCATTCTTCACACATCTCTCTAAAATCATAGCGATTGTGACAGCCGACATTGTGACCACAACGTAACACACAAATCCGAGTGCGAGAAACGCAAAACATTCTCCCCGGCCGGGAATTGAACCCGGGTCTCGCATGTGACAGACGCGGATACTCACCACTATACTACCGAGGACTCACTAGCTAGCAGTCGCTCTTCCATTCTTCACACATCTCTCTAAAATCATAGCGATTGTGACAGCCGACATTGTGACCACAACGTAACACACAAATCCGAGTGCGAGAAACGCAAAACATTCTCCCCGGCCGGGAATTGAACCCGGGTCTCGCATGTGACAGACGCGGATACTCACCACTATACTACCGAGGACTCACTAGCTAGCAGTCGCTCTTCCATTCTTCACACATCTCTCTAAAATCATAGCGATTGTGACAGCCGACATTGTGACCACAACGTAACACACAAATCCGAGTGCGAGAAACGCAAAACATTCTCCCCGGCCGGGAATTGAACCCGGGTCTCGCATGTGACAGACGCGGATACTCACCACTATACTACCGAGGACTCACTAGCTAGCAGTCGCTCTTCCATTCTTCACACATCTCTCTAAAATCATAGCGATTGTGACAGCCGACATTGTGACCACAACGTAACACACAAATCCGAGTGCGAGAAACGCAAAACATTCTCCCCGGCCGGGAATTGAACCCGGGTCTCGCATGTGACAGACGCGGATACTCACCACTATACTACCGAGGACTCACTAGCTAGCAGTCGCTCTTCCATTCTTCACACATCTCTCTAAAATCATAGCGATTGTGACAGCCGACATTGTGACCACAACGTAACACACAAATCCGAGTGCGAGAAACGCAAAACATTCTCCCCGGCCGGGAATTGAACCCGGGTCTCGCATGTGACAGACGCGGATACTCACCACTATACTACCGAGGACTCACTAGCTAGCAGTCGCTCTTCCATTCTTCACACATCTCTCTAAAATCATAGCGATTGTGACAGCCGACATTGTGACCACAACGTAACACACAAATCCGAGTGCGAGAAACGCAAAACATTCTCCCCGGCCGGGAATTGAACCCGGGTCTCGCATGTGACAGACGCGGATACTCACCACTATACTACCGAGGACTCACTAGCTAGCAGTCGCTCTTCCATTCTTCACACATCTCTCTAAAATCATAGCGATTGTGACAGCCGACATTGTGACCACAACGTAACACACAAATCCGAGTGCGAGAAACGCAAAACATTCTCCCCGGCCGGGAATTGAACCCGGGTCTCGCATGTGACAGACGCGGATACTCACCACTATACTACCGAGGACTCACTAGCTAGCAGTCGCTCTTCCATTCTTCACACATCTCTCTAAAATCATAGCGATTGTGACAGCCGACATTGTGACCACAACGTAACACACAAATCCGAGTGCGAGAAACGCAAAACATTCTCCCCGGCCGGGAATTGAACCCGGGTCTCGCATGTGACAGACGCGGATACTCACCACTATACTACCGAGGACTCACTAGCTAGCAGTCGCTCTTCCATTCTTCACACATCTCTCTAAAATCATAGCGATTGTGACAGCCGACATTGTGACCACAACGTAACACACAAATCCGAGTGCGAGAAACGCAAAACATTCTCCCCGGCCGGGAATTGAACCCGGGTCTCGCATGTGACAGACGCGGATACTCACCACTATACTACCGAGGACTCACTAGCTAGCAGTCGCTCTTCCATTCTTCACACATCTCTCTAAAATCATAGCGATTGTGACAGCCGACATTGTGACCACAACGTAACACACAAATCCGAGTGCGAGAAACGCAAAACATTCTCCCCGGCCGGGAATTGAACCCGGGTCTCGCATGTGACAGACGCGGATACTCACCACTATACTACCGAGGACTCACTAGCTAGCAGTCGCTCTTCCATTCTTCACACATCTCTCTAAAATCATAGCGATTGTGACAGCCGACATTGTGACCACAACGTAACACACAAATCCGAGTGCGAGAAACGCAAAACATTCTCCCCGGCCGGGAATTGAACCCGGGTCTCGCATGTGGACAGACGCGGATACTCACCACTATACTACCGAACCCCAACCGACTCACTACTCCCAAACCGACTCAAGCTAGGTCGCTCTTCCATCTTCAACACATCTCTCTAAAATCATAGCGATTGTGACAGCCGACTTGTGACCACAACGTAACACACAAATCCGGTCGCGAGAAACGCCAACACATTCTCCCGAGCCGGAATTGAACCGGGTCTCGC